>CM046383.1:4743308-4909308 GCA_025413485.1 Ficus microcarpa | reverse complement strand
TTTTTTTTCTTTTTTTTTTTTTGTTTTTTTTTTTTTTTTTTTGTTTTTTTTTTTTTTTTTTTTGATAATACAAGAGAAAAATGACGAATCTTACAGAACAGGACTCTATTATAAAAGATCAATTCTATCTATCCAAAAATCATCCCTCAAACAAAAGTACAAGTTAAATAGTGGTGTTCCAAATAGTGATTATACCAACTCACAAGATCAATAAAAGTTCAAAAAGCTGTTTTCTCAACTCTCACAACTCACCAAAATTGAAACACTTAAACTCGGGAAATTTTCTCAACTAAATGTGTTCACAACCATCTTACCACAAGGTTTAACATGTGCACAAAAAGAACTCTGGAAATCATTTCTTAATAGTCAAGATAACAAAAACTGACTCAAACCGAAAATTTTGAAATCACACTTAGATAACTTTGCAAAAATTTTGATCAGATTCCAAAATGACAAGAATTAAATTCACGCATGAATATGCTCACCACCCCCAACCAAAAATCAGACAGTGTCCTCAATGTCTAAAAATATGTATAAATGTGGAGAATAAGGAAAGAGAACACCTGGGTGATGCCGGTGGGAACGTAGATGAGCTACCTGATCTGATGCTCCAAAACACACAAACAAATATAAAAGCACACAAAATACACAAAAATAAAAGAAATAGAAATATGATACAAAAAGGGTTGGAAGCAAACTACTCATAAACCGGGGCCTCAAGAATGATTTCTTCAGCCTGGCTCACTCGTTCAATGTAATGCTTCAGTCTCTGACCATTGACTCTGAAAATTTTCCCATCGCTTGGGTCCTCGATCTCGACAGCACCGTTGAGAAAGACTTGTTTCACCGTAAATGGACCAGTCCACCGCGACCTTAACTTACCTGGGTGGAGATGCAGACGGGAGTCATAAAGATGCACCCTCTGATTTGGCTCGAAGTTCTTCCTCAAAATCTGCTTGTCGTGAGCCACTTTCATTCTAGCCTTGTAAATCTTGGAGTTATTGTATGCATCATTTCTCAACTCCTCAATTTCCGACAGCTGAAGCTTGCGATGTATACCTGCAGCACTGAGATCAAAGTTAAGGGCTTTGATAGCCCAATAAGCTCTATGTTCAAGCTCTACAGGTAAATGACAGGCCTTTCCAAAGACAAGCCTGTAAGGAGACATTCCAAGAGTGGACTTGTATGCAGTACGGTATGCCCAAAGTGCATCGGAAAGGCGCAAAGACCAATCTTTGCGGTCGGGGTTCACCGTCTTCTCCAAGATTTGCTTGATCTCTCGGTTTGCTAGCTCAGCTTGGCCGTTCGTTTGTGGGTGATAAGCGGTTGAAACTTTGTGGATCACCCCATATTTGCGCATGAGAGCCTCAAAAGAACGGTTGCAGAAATGAGTTCCTTGATCGCTGATGATGGCACGCGGAGTACCGAACCGAGATAACACATTTTCTTTCAAGAACTTCACAACAGTTGCATTATCGTTGGTTCGACACGGCACGGCTTCTACCCATTTAGAAACATAGTCGACAGCAAGGAGAATGTAAAGATAACCAAAAGAAGATGGAAATGGTCCCATAAAATCTATCCCCCAACAATCGAATATCTCTATCACAATAATTGGGTTCAAGGGCATCATATGTGTGAGATCTAGTTTTTCATGTGACTAGCTTCTGTAAAGACTTGAATGTAAATAGTACATGCAGTTTCATGAAAAAGCTTGTTTCAGAGCTCTAATATGTGTTATGAGTTTTTATAGCTTAATAAAACTCAAAAATGACTGTTCGAAGAAGCAAATAGCCTTTTTGAACAATAAGAAATGAAACAGACTCGATTCCACAAAAGTCAAAATTTTGACCGAAAAAGTCAACTGTTGACCGAAAAGTCAAAGTTGGACCAAAATGGCCGAAATTATGACGAAGGAATTTTAAGATCTGCGTTTTACGAAAATTAATGCAGGAACTAATTTTTATGACAGTTAGAAACTAAAACCACCTTAGAAAAATCAAACACGCCACAATAAGTCACGAGGCAGAAGGATTTGAGAAAAGATCTTCAATCCGATTTTTTTTGACTGAAATTATGAAAAATCCAAACTGTAAAATAATTATTACAGTATTGGAATTTAAATTTTTACAGTCAAAGTTTCAAAGATTTTTATCCAAACAAGCCTTAATTTTTAAGATATCTCACAAAGATATTAATATTTTACTCAAAGTGGGATGTGTTGGACCAATCACAAGGAGACACCTATCTATGCCAACTCACCATGAGTTGTCTTGCACTTCCTCTTCCTCCCCTAGAATCCGGACACCTAGCATGCCAAAGAGCCAAAAATTGCAAACTTTTGGGGCCAAAATCCTATTCTCAAAAGTCCTCCAAGTTGTCTATAAAAGGGGGGCTAATTCTCTATTCATTTTTATTAGAAAAAGCAACTAAGTTCTTGCAATTTTTCAGCACAAAAATCCGAGAGAGAAAGGGTGAGAGATCAGAAAAATTTTCTAAGTCCAAGCCAAGCAATCTTGCTTCGGGTAGCTAGCAGCCGAGGGGGAGAGAAAAGAAAATTTTTTCTGCAGCCAAACAGCCTTGTTGCCGTGGGTTTGGAGCAGGGGAAACACAAGGGAAAACCAAAAATTTGGGGTAGAATTTAGGGTTTGAGTTTCGGGTTTGATTGGTGAGCAAGAGAGTGAGTTTTGTGCAAAGTTTTGGAGCTTGATTCCAACTCCAAGTAGCCTTCGGGTTTGAGTGAGAAAAGGGAGAAAAAAATTCAGATTTGGGGCTAATCTTTCTTGAGTAGCCGAGCAAGGTGAGGAGACCACAAAGAAACCAAAAATCTGATTTTTGGTGCAAAGGGAGTGAGCAGCCGAACCCTTGAACCAAAGGGAGCAAGCAGTTTTTTTTCGGGTCATCCAACCCTAAGCCGAAAATCCCATCTTGTGAGGTAAAATTTTTAAAAGCTTTTCACAAGTTTAAATGAGTTTTTAAGCATGTGATTTATGTGTATTTCAAGCAAAATTTGTGTAAGAGCATAAGCTCCTTTATGCGTTTTGATGGCTGCCTCCTATGTGCTTGTGTGCTTAGTGTTTGGTTAGGTTGATTCTAGGTGTGGTTTGGTTTATGTTTATGCTCATAAATTGTTCTATGTGCTTGATATGCTAGATTGGCATGTTAGGGTTTGATGTAGGTTATATGTCCCCAAATTAGGTTAAGTGGTTTTATGCATGTTTGTGATGTTTTATGAACCAAGATGCTTGAATGGTGTGATGTATGCTAAGTTAGTGGATATGCAACCCTAGGACTAGTGTTCGGATTTTTTGGGTTGCAATGGTCACATGGGCTGTATGAAAGGGGTTAAGGGACGTTAGAATGCGCTGCATGTTTGATGATTATCTCCCGTTGTGGGCGGTCGAGTTAGAACCCGCGATATAGGACGTAACAAGAAATGTAAGAACCAAAACATGCTCTCGGGTTCCAGGGGGCTGTTTCGGTAAAACACGGATTACAGGCCCTTAGAGGCCGAATGGGCAAAAAGTTAAAACACGAAAGTTGTAGACTAGGTTATTTCCTAGCGGCCAGCGCGGCCAGTTTTCCAAAATAAGGCTCCAACAGCCTTCTTTTTCAAGGAAACCCGATAGAGGTCTGTAAGACTCGGTTTTCAAAGTTAATCACGTTTTCAAATAAAAAACTGTACCAATCGGTACAGAATCAGAAATTTCTCAAAACATGAAAGTTTTAGAACTCTTCGAGGGCTAGAACTTTCGTGAAGAAAACATTTTCAAATTCGAAAGCGATTTTTAACTATAAAATAAAATGCCAAAACTGCGCAGGAATTCAAGAGTTTCTGTGCATGATTTTATAGAACCCTTTAGGAAAAACGTTTTTCGAGCTAGTAACGTTATTTCAAGTATGGAAACTGTCCCAAAAGCAGTTTCCGACCCCCAAATAATTTATGAAATTTTAAGGCAGGATCTACGAATTTTTACGAAAAAGTTGATAAGATTAAGTTTTAAATGCTAAGTGTTTTTATGAAGTAAGTTAAGATTTCAAAGAAAATGGTTTCTAAGTTAAAGTTTTCAAAGTAAAGGGATTTTAAGCTAAGTGTTCAAGACAATGTTAAGACGCATGATAACCGGGAATCTATACCCGAGTTATCGGGACTTAGATCCCACAATTCTTAAGTAAGCCGATAAGGGATTCACAATAAGGATCACAAGGGTTAACCTTGGTTGACCCACAAATTGTTGATCAAAGCTCAAGGGTTGATGTTAATCTAACCCAACATGTTCATGAATGAGCTAAGTGTATGAAATGGATATCCAACGTATCTTTTTAGATCGCGATTCATGATCTATAAGACTACTAAGGTAGTCACCCTCATGTATGCATGGTCTTATGTTAGGGGGGACATATCACCAAAAACCCACATGATATAGATTAGAAATCTCACGTACGTCCTTCGATCGAGCAGGAGGGATTCTGCAATTAAAGCTCGAAGAGGAGTAAGACAAGCAGCTCAAGGATAGACGGTAAGTACAACACCGTCTACAGCATAAGCTACTAGTATATATTACTAGATGTCTATGATGTGTTATGTGCTATGTGTTAGTCAACATGTATGCAATATGAATTATGTTATGAATCTGATTATTATGCTAGGGCATAAATAATAGAATCAAAAAGGTGACAACAGAATGTATGTTCACTAATGATAAGAATAAGTAAGTTAATAAGCGATGTGTCGTACCACCCACGCCAGGTTGGGTTGGACTGTGGATTGAGTTGGATAAGGTTTGGCCGCCCCAACCAATTCATAGTCGCGCGCCGGTTACGAACACACGAGGTAAGGGCCCATAATGAGTAGAGATAAGAAAGCATAATATGGTCAATACTTGCTATGTGTATTTCCTGTTTATGCTATGTTTTTCTTTACGGCTTAAGGGTTGTACTTACTGAGCTCTAGCTCACGGTTTGAGTTTATGCTGTAGGTAAGGAACCAGCTATATGAAAAAAAGATGCAAGATGGAGTAGCGAGCCAAGGGACTGTGAATGAGTGGATTATGGGTATCGCTACGTGTTTTGTGATTTTATGTAAATTATGAAGTATTTTATATTAACCGGTAATTAATATACTAGTATGCAAAAACAGTATGACTTTATGTTTATAGTGTTTTGTCAATGCTATATAAAAAAAAAAAAAAAAAAAAAAACAATTTTCCGCTGTGTTTTTTCAATCAATGGGTCTAAGTTATATTACGAATGTATGTTAAGTAAGTAAGGTAACGACCTACGCTAGGTGGGGCGTTACAATATGGCGGCGGGACAAAGCACCTAACTTTTGGCACCTCAGACAAGAACGACAAAATTCATTAGTGTCCTTAAACAAAGTGGGCCAATAAAGACCACATTGCAAGATTTTTGAGGCAGTCTTCTTCACGGAGAAATGACCACCACATGCATCGTTATGACAAAAGTTTAGAACACTATGAATTTCATCGTCAGGAATGCATCGCCTCATGATCTGGTCGGGGCAGTATTTGTAAAGGTACGGATCATCCCAGTAGAAATTACGCACCTCGACCAAAAATTTACGTTTATCTTGAGCACTCCAATCAGCAGGAAGATCGCGGGTCACCAAGTAGTTAACGATGTGAGCATACCAAGGCAACTTAGTGACAGCGAACAGATGTTCATCGGGGAAATCATCTCGGATAGCAGGACCGTCGGCAGGGTCACTAAATTCGAGTCGAGAGAGGTGGTCCGCAACAACGTTTTCGACTCCTTTCTTGTCCTTGATCGTGATGTCAAATTCCTGCAACAAGAGGATCCACCTAATCAATCGCGCCTTGGCATCCTTTTTGGAAAGGAGATACTTAAGGGCTGCATGATCTATGAAGATGGTGATAGGTGAACCAATCAGGTATGCACGGAACTTGTCAAGTGCAAACACAACAGCGAGCAACTCTTTCTCAATGGTTGAGTAGTTCAATTGAGCACTATTCAGAGTACGGCTTGCGTAATACACTACAAATGATTTCCCCTATCTTCTTTGACCAAGGACCGCCCCAACAGCATGGTGACTTGCGTCGCACATGATCTCGAATGGTAAGCTCCAATCCAGTGACTGAATGATGGGGGCAGAAGTCAACTTCACCACAAGCGTTCGGAAGGCATCCTCACACTCTTGCGTCCACTCAAAAACGGCATCTTTGGCTAGGAGGTTACATAACGGACGAGATATCGCGGAAAAATTCTGTATGAACCTCCTATAGAAACCAGCATGCCCGAGAAATGACCGGACTTCTTTCACTGACTTGGGGGTGGGCAATTTAGAGATAAGTTCAATCTTAGATTGATCGACCTCAATCCCTTTCTCAGAAACAACATGCCCCAAGACTATGCCAGATGGTACCATAAAATGGCACTTCTCCCAGTTGAGCACGAGACCTTTCTGTTCACATCTTGTCAAAACAGCTTCCAAGTTGAGAAGGTACGAGTCAAAGGAATCGCCGAAGACGGTCAAGTCATCCATGAACACTTCCATATATTTCTCGACCATGTCGCTGAAAATGCTCATCATGCACCTCTGAAAGGTGGCCGGCGCATTACACAGTCCAAATGGCATGCGCCGGAAGGCATAAGTACCAAAAGGATAGGTAAAAGTGGTCTTCTCTTGATCCTCCAATGCAATCTCTATCTGATAATATCCTGAGTAGCCATCAAAAAAGCAGTAGAAAGGATGACCAGCCACGCGCTTTAGGATTTGGTCGATGAACGGAAGCGGAAAATGATCTTTGCGAGTGGCGGCGTTCAGCTTCCGGTAGTCAATACACATGCGCCAACCTGTAATAGTCCTTGTGGGGACAAGAGCCCCTTTCTCATTCTCCACCACTGTCACCCCCGATTTCTTGGGCACTACCTGAGTTGGACTGACCCACTCACTATCAGCGATCGGATAGATGATACCTGCACCCAAAAGCTTCAAGACTTCATTCTTCACAACTTCTTTCATCGTTGGGTTCAGTCTCCTTTGGGGATCCCTTCGTGGAATAGCCCCGTCTTCCAATTTGATGTGATGGGAGCAAATTAAGGGGCTAATACCCTTAATGTCAGCAATCGTCCAACCTAACGCAGCTTTGTGCTCTCGCAGCATGTCGACTAACCGCTGCTCTTGTGATGCGTCAAGTTTAGATGAAATGATAACAGGAAAGGTATCACCAGCTTCTAAGAAGACATGTTTCAGACCCTCAGGCAATTGCGCCAGCTTAAGTGTTGGGATCTCTTCAGTGGATGGTTTTGGCTTTTCTTTCTCTCGTGGGAGCTCTTCGAAACGTGGTTGCCAAAACTTGGTTCCTCTGCCTTGTGAGTCTTTATAGATGGTAGCGTTGTTGGCTAACTCATAAGGACCGGAACTCTCAGAGTCAGAATTTTGGAGGAGATCATCAAGATTATCGAAATCGCTCTGCAGTTGAATCTCCTCCGAGACGAGTGTGTCGATCAGGAATGTTTGGTGACACTCGTCATCATCATGTGGCTGCTTCGCAATGTGGAAAACATTTACCTCCAAGGTCATGTTCTCGAATGATATCTTCATGAGACCATTCCTACAGTTGATCAAAGCATTGGCTGTAGCAAGGAAAGGTCTACCGAGGATGATGGGAATCTTGGATTCCATGCTCACCACAGATTGCGTATCTAAGACGAGAAAATCAACGGGGTAATAAAACTTCTCAACTTGAACCAGAACATCCTCAACTATACCCCGAGGCTTCTTGATCGAACAATCGGCCAATTGCAAAACCACAGATGTGGGCTTCATCTCTCCTAGACCAAGTTGCGAGTAGATAGAGTAAGGCATGAGGTTAACACTCGCTCCAAGGTCGAGCAAAGCTTGGCCGAATTCTTGAGTCCCAATTTGGCACGAGATGGTGGGACAACCAGGATCCTTGTACTTGGGCGGTGCCTTCTGCTCGATCACCGCACTCACTTGTTTCGTTAGGAAGACAGTCTTCTTAACGTGGTGCTTTCTTTTGACGGTGCACAGATCCTTGATGACTTTGGCATAAGCTGGCACTTGCTTGATCACATGAAGCAAAGGAAGATTAATCTTCACTTGAGTCAAATGCTCGAGGATCTCACCTTGACTATCCAGCACTTTCCCAGTTGATCGCAGAGCTTGGGGGAAAGGCACCTGTACTGGAAGTTCAGTTGGCTCATCTTCTTTGGGGGCGACTTCTCGACTACTTGAAGTGGTAGCAGTTCTTGATGGTTCATCCAAAATCTTGCCACTACGAGTGGTGATGGCGTTAACCTCCTTGATGTTTCGCCCTTCAGAGTTGGAGGTTTGTGCCATGTGTTGCCCCGTGGGGTTGGATTGAGCTTGGGAAGGAAACTTGCCTTTTTCTTGAACAGCCAAGGCACTGGTCAGCTTTGTGATCTGACTCTTCATCTCTTTACTTTCTTCCACCAATTGCGTGAAAAGTGATTCGAACTTTTGGTTCATCCTAGTCTGCGCCTCCATGAAAGATTGCAAGGTATTCTCGAGAGAACTCCTCGGCGGTTGTGCATGATATTGAGGTGCAGAATTCGCCTTTGGTGGTTGTGGTTGTTGCTCCGTTCTCCATTGTCCACCTGATGGTTGTGTTTGATTGGAATCTCTCCAACTGAAGTTTGGATGGTTACTCCAGCCAGGATTGTACGTGTTAGAGAAAAGCTTGTTGTATGCCCCTAAGGCATTACATTGTTCCTCTCTCATTTCATTATAAGTAGGGCAATCCTTAGCTAAATGTTCCATCCCTCCACAAACGAAGCATGGCTCTTGTGATTCTGCCCTTGCAACCATATGGATTCCTCTACTTTCCTTGGTTTCGAGGGCCTCAATCTGTCGTGTCAAAGACTCGATTTGGACCTTGAGGTTGTCATCTTCCCTTAGTTGGTAGACTCCAGCAGGTCGGGATCGACTAGTGCTATCAGTAGCACTTGGTCCAGTCCATGTGTGGGCTTTCTCGGCTAGCTCGTTGAGATACTCGAAAGCTTCTTCGGGGTCCTTTTGGAGAAACTCACCATTGCACATCATCTCCACAAATTGACGCTCTCGGATTGTGAGTCCTTCGTAGAAATAACTGATGAGGCGCCAACTCTCGTAACCATGGTGGGGACATTGATTCAACAAATCTTTAAACCGCTCCCAGACTTGATAGAGAGTTTCATTGTCCTTCTCGGTAAAGGTCGAGATCTGTCGTTTAAGACCATTGGTCTTATGGTGTGGGAAATACTTGTTGAAGAATGCAGTTGTCATCTCTTCCCATGACCAAATAGACCTACGTCGCAAAGAATACAACCAGCTTTTGGCCTTGTCCTTCAGAGAGAAAGGGAAAAACTTCAATCGCGCAGAATCTGCAACGTCAGCTCGGTTGTGGAAAGTGGCCACCACCTCTTCAAACTCCCGAATATGCACGTATGGATTTTCACTTTCCAACCCATGAAAGGTCGGCAAAAGTTGAATCATACCCGGCTTGAAATCCAAATTCGGCAGATTAGGTGGAAACATTATGCATGATGGTGTGGCCGTACGCGTAGGGTGAAGGTAGTCGTTCAACGTCTTGTGCTGGACCTCCTCGATTTGAGCCATCGCAAAAGGATTTGGAATTGCTAAAGCGTTTGGAGATGGAGGAAGGCTAGACGTAGAAGAAGAAACTTCACTAGGGTTTTCAGGTCTTCGTGCAAATCTCCCTAATTCGTTTCTATAACGACTCATTCACCTCGAGCGATACCTTTTTTTTTTTTTTTTTTTTTGAAAAATTTTTTTTTTTTTGAAAGAAAATTATTTTACAAAAAGAACAATTATGTAGATCCGCGAATCGCAACCCCTAAGAGTGCTCCCAGGAAAGGTTGGTGGGGTGAGGCCTCCTTAAAAACCAACCTCCTAGACAGAACAACGTTCCTAGGAAAGATTGGTGGCGTAGAACGCTAACAGAAACCAATCTCCTAGACAGAACTCCCTTAGTTTGTACTTTTCAACGTTTCCACACAATTGCTTGCAAAATATATATATATATATAATATAATATAATATAATATAATAAATAAAATATGGCGTATTATATGAAATGTTAGATGTTAGCACAATTAATATCCTAAGTTAATTTTACACTAAAACCTAAGGTTACACAAATTATGAATCCTAATTTATTAACACTAAATTGAACCTAAAAAGTTAAAACTTAATTATAATACAAGGAATTAAAATAAGCTATAGAATGGAAATTGAATGAAAATTAATAAAAACAAAAACAAACAAAATATATATAATGTGACAGTAAATATAAACAAATTTTTTTTTTTGAACGAAAACAACAAAAACAAGGAACAATCAAAAAGAGAAGAAGAAAAAAAAAATGTTTTTTTTTTTAGTTAAAAGAAGAGAAAAAAAAATTTAAAATAATAAAAACTCTAACTTTTTTTTTTTTTTTAACTCAACCGAAAGGAAAGAAAAGAGACAAAAAAAGAGAGAGAGAAAATATATATATATATATATATATATATAGCAAATATAATGACCGGAGCAGAACAATATACAAGAACAGTAATTTTTTTTTTAAATCCGGAAAAGAAAAGAAAAAAAAAAGGAAAAAATATATATATATATATAAATGTAATACGAACAGTAAATACAATAACGGGAACAGTGGCAAAATAATATGAACAGGAAAGACAGAAAGAAAGAAGGAAAAAGAAAAAGAAAAAGAAAAAAAATAAATAAAGAAGAATAAGAATAATAAAGATATAAAAAAAAATAAATAAATAAAAACAAAAATATACTAACCTCTTTGGCTTAATATCCACTGATCAATCTTGCTTCTTTGCACCTCCCCGGCAACGGCGCCAAAATTTGATTACGCCAAAATGTGTACAGAAATAAGCGGTCGATTGTAGTACAGATCGGGCGGTCGTATCCACGAGGAGGTAATAAGAACAAACAATAAAAGATTAGTGGAACAAAAGCGTTAGAGGAATAAGTAATCAAAGAGAGAAGAAGAGGAAATATTTTTGTGATTTTTAAAACAAATTTAAAACAACGTAATTTAAAATGGAGAAAAATTCAATAATAAAAAGTGGTAAAGCATCAAGAATCCCTCATATGTATTGTCTTCCAATTTTAGTTTTGATTTAACAAAAGTATTCAAATAAATTAGACTTCTCACGTTAGGACCAGAGAGATTATTATTATAAATTATCTAAAATCGACAATATATCAATTTGACAATATTGCAGTAAAAGATCAATTTATAAAATAATTTTAGTTACAAAACATTACATGACAAAATTTACATAGAAAAAGCATGACTAAATCTATATAAAAACTTGGCACATAATATTTAGCATTCAAAGAAAATTAGAAAAAAAATGGAGAAGAATATTTCACTCAAATATATATTCATTATAAAATCAAACAAACAAAATCTCAATTGGAAAACTCAACACATGAGTTCATCTCTAGCTTCACCAAAAGAAATTTAGCCTAACTTGCAATCCATCTCACAAAATTCTAAAAAAGAAAATATGAGATAAAAATGCAACAAAAAGAAAAATCAACACTCAAATTTTAGCCAAAAATCTCATAGAAAAATAAAAAACGTTCAAGCTTGCTACCAAGGCTTGCTTTTATAGGCCTCAATGTCTAATGGTGATGGAGAGAAATTCGGCCCACAAAATCAGCCTAAGGATTGGCTGCTGGCTGGAGGAAATTCGGCCCGAGATTCACGGGCCCAAGCTGGAGCATGAGGAGAGAACAGCTAGGCTTCACGCGGGCTTGGGCTGGATTTTCGGCAGATTCACGGGCCTGAGCTTGAGGTGCAACTGGAGTGCGGCTGGGCTAGGGAATCACGCGAGCTTGGGGCTGGAGTTGCTGGGTTTTCGGCTTGGAATCACGGGCTGGAATCGCGGGCTTGGAGCTGCTGGAGGGAGCCGACTTCTGTGGGCCGAAAATCGCGTGGGCCAGCTGGAGGAAGAGCTGGAGTCACGGGCTGTTTCACGCGGGCCGGGAATCTCGGGCTTGGCTGGGAAAGGGGGAAGCTGAAGTCAAATGGGCCAGCTGGAGATGGCTGAAGACATGGTTGGGCTGCGGAGAAAGAAAAGGAAAATAAAGGAAAAGGAAAGAGAGGAAAGAAAGGAAAAAAATAAAAAAATAAATAAATCAAAATAAAATAAAATCATAAATATCTCCAAAATCAAATATTATGAATTAATATTATAAAAATACTTAATTAAATTGTAAATTATCTAATAAATTAAATGAACAAAAGTGTGTTTTTGTGCATTTATCAAGCGGCTGGACAGAAGGAAAATGGCCCTCTTGGAAAAGGCTGAAAATCATTACGTTGTCAATGGTGGAAGGGTTTCAAGTTCATGGAAACAAAGGATTGAAGGAACATATTTTGCTTTGTGTTATGGTTTAACCTTTCAATATTAGTATTATTATCAGATTACAAGTTATTCTAGTTTACTTTCTATCTGTACTCCTTGAAAGAGTGTAAACTTCACCTTCCCTTCTACTGCACTCCGCTAAGCAGTGATGTGGAATAGATAATTAGGGAATTTGTGTTTTATGAGGATTTCTTTGTTTATTTGGATCAATATTTAGTCTGAGTTTGATTGTGATTTTAATTATTTACCATCAGGATTAGGATGTTGATTTATTTAGTGCTTAATATGAACTGGTATAGGCTATGATTTATCAGCAGCCTATAAGTAAGGCTTTAGCTTTCTAATATAGTTCAGTTTGTCATTATTATTATACCAGATTACAGGATTTTTTAATTTTTGTTTTTTGGTGTGTTGTCTATCTTTACTCCTTGAAAGAGTATAAACTTCATCTTCCTGTCCGTTGTGATGCGTCAAGCGGCAATGGAGGATAGAGAATTAGGGGATTTATGTTGATTTATTTAATGCTTAATTTGAATTGGCGTGGGCTATGATTTATCAGCGGCCTATACGTAGAGCTTTAGCTTTCTGATCTAGTTCAGTTTCTCATTATTATCACCAGATAACAGTTTTTTTTTTTGTTCTTTTTTTTGGTGTGTTGTCTATCTTTAGTCCTTGAAAGAATGTAAACTTCATCTTCCTGTCCATTGTGATGCGTCAAGCAGCGATGGAGGATGGAGAATTAGGGGATTCTTGTTTTATCAGTAGTTTCTTAATTATTGGCTGTAATCCATATTTAGTCGAGTTTGATTAGGATTTTTATTATTGACTATCACGAAGAGGATATCTATCTGTCTTATGTGATTTGAATAGGGGCTCTTGAATAGGCTACGGTTTATTAGCCTATAAATATGACTTTCCATTGTAATATAGTTTAGTTTTGAACTTGTATTATGCAAGTATAGAGTTCTTTTAGAGCATTTTCTCTCCTTATTCTTTGAAAGGAGAGTAAAATTCATCTTCGCTTCTATTCCACCACGTCAAGTGGTGATGTAAAGTGGAGTTAGTTGGCGCTTTAGCGAACTTAGGAATTTAGACTATAGGTGAAATATGATAAAATAGGGAGTGTCGTAGGGGCCAAGAACATTTTATATGAATAATCTGTCTTGGAATGTCAAGGAGGGTGGCGTTGGCAAGGAAGAAAATGGTGATCAAAGAGACTGTGCAGGACGATACCGGATATGGTTATTTTACAGGAATTCAAAAAAGGCGTGGCTTGAGGAAAGGAACATAAATGTTGTCAAGTGTGGGATGGTTTTCAAGTTCATGGTAAAACGTAAAAGTAAAGAAGGAACATATTGGTAGATGGAATGAGGATGTTTTTTTGGAGATCAAAGGTTGGTCAAGTGAGGTTATCCCTTGTTAAGAACAGAAATTCATTAAGGACGTCTTGGGAGATTTAAGTTTGGTCAGGGATTGAGCGTCTGGACAGCAAGGAGGAAAATGGGCCTCTTGTTAAGAACAGAAATTTGTGAAGTTGGCAGTGCTGGGAGGGTTTGAAGTTCATGAAAACAAATAAATAAAGGAACATATTATCAGATGGAATAAGTTGTCAGTGATGTTAACTTTGAGATTGAGCGGCTGGACAGAAGGAAAATGGGCCTCTTGGAAAAGGCTGAAAATCATTACGTTGTCAATGGTGGAAGGGTTTCAAGTCTAAAGCATGCTATGTTTTGAGTAGAGATACTTGCCTTTTTAGATTACTTTATGTGGATAAATGACACTTTCTAAGAGGTGTTTTTTTAATAAACGGTCGAAGTTTTGAAATATTAAAATAAGGACTCTATGTTTGGAAAATTATCATATTAGTGATTAAGTGATTAATCGATATTAATATGATTTTTTTAGTAATTACTAATTAACAGTTATTTTTTTAAATGCAATTTTTTTTCATTTATTTAAATAATGGTTTGTTTTGAATTTAGGTTCTAATCTAAAATTTTCAACTTTTTTTTTATTTTTTTTATTTTGAAAAGTCAACAAATTTCTTAATTAATTTTTAAAAAGTTAACCAACTCTGAAATAAAATTCCAATTTCAACCTTTGTTGCAAACACACCCGAAGTGTTTAAAACTTGTACGCTTACTTAACTTTTCCTTTAATGAGAGTGTAGGAGTAGGACCCAACTAAAAAATAAAATTAAAATAAAAAAAATGGGTTAGGGCTATCAAGCAAGCAACAAGCGACATAAACTGGATGGGAAACAGAAAAACGACAACGCGCTTAACAAAACAACAAAAAATTGGAGGAAACCACATGAATAATCTTGAAGAACGACATCCACCACAGGAACAATAAAACGACAACAAACTGCAAAACAACTCAGACCATGTAGACGATATCAACAATTCAACGTAACAAAACGTATCTGTTTGAGATTGACACCAACTGAAAACATATAGAAAAACATGAGTTTTGCTCCATCTTCCAATTTTTCCTGTTTTCCTATTACAAAACAGGTTTCATGCAGATTATTTTTTTTCATTTGTTTATTTTTTCTGATTTATTTGTAGGAAAAATTTACATTAGAAACAGTAGTTTTGTGCCATCAATAGCTATTATTCTTTTAACCATTAAGCAGGTTTATGTATGCTAATAATAATTTACAAAATAATTTCTCCACGTTTAGATTTTGATGCAAAAACTAATATTTTGCTCTTTATATATGTTGGTATGAAAAGGCAGTCAAACTTCTCATGCATGAACATCGTATTATTAGATTACATAATTTATCGTGACGTACTATTTAATCTTTTTGTTTTTAAGAGACGCACAATTTAATCTTAAAAACTATGAAAACATAACCCAGATTCTCGTACATATCCTTTATCCAAAAAAAAGAAAAGAAAAAAAAGAAGAAGAGTCTTGTACATATCTAACTCTTGGAAAAATTTTAAAAACTTCTACATCAATTTTAGTTAGAAGTACCAACACAAAATGACCATTTTCAAACACCCCTTTTAAATAATGTCTAAAACAAACTTATTTACAAATTTGAACAAATTTTAAATTTCATCCTTTTTTATTCCAGATTTAACCTTCAACATTTTTTTGACATGTTTATATATAAAAGATGGAAAAAATTGTTTTTATTACATATCCGGATTCCTCTTATATATATATATATATATATTATCAATATTCAATGTTTTATATATATCCGGATTTTGACCATAGTATTTGAAATTTATGTTTTGATATAGAGGAAATAATGGTATGGTTAATATGGTAATGACTTTGTCATTTTAATGATTGTTTTTTGTCATATGATATTTATACTATTAAGATCTTATCATTATATTGTATATTCCTAATTAGTGATTACATAGTCCCTATATATATATATATGACAATGACTGGAATACTTATCAAAAAACTTCATATTGTATATTGTAGGTTTTATTACGATCACTTCCATATTGACTATGTCATTACGAAAAAAATGCACCAAATATAATTTCTTAGCATATTGATCTCATCAATATAATATTACCAGTAAACAAAAAAGAAAAAAAAAATACCAATGACAAATAATTAAAAAAATGATAATATTTTTGAGATGAAATTTTAGGTGAATGAGATTTTATTTGTTTTTGGTACAAATATTTTTTGGTAACTGATATAAATGAGATCTATTTTTACGATGAAATATTTTTTTTTTCTGTTTCTTAAATTAGAATTAATGGTATTTATGTCAAGACAACATGATCAATTGCCTTTTTTTGTTCAATTTTACAAATAAGTTTGTTTTTGGACATTATTTGAAACCACTACTCAAATTTGGCCATATATGTAAAAGATCCTTTTAGTTGTTGTAAAAACCATTACCCTCATCATTATGTGTTGACTCAGATGCTCTGATGAATATGTTTACAATTGCTTTATGTTAAGATTAAAATTTTTTTTTTTGAGTCCAATATTATAAAAACACAATAACGTAACAGATATATAAAGATATTGGGCCCTACACTTAATATGTTGACGTTTTAAGATAAAAGCCCAATCACTTACTAGTATCAAATTCCTATTTTCCTCTCTAATCTTCACATGATATTAGAACCCACAAAGCTCAAACAAGCGACTCATTCCATCCATTACAAGATTGGTGACTGCAAAGAGAAGACCATTTTGTAGGGGCGTGTTAAGGGTAAAAAAAAAACTCAAGTCTCACATTATAAAATCATAATAACAATAACAGATATATAAAAGTATTGAATCACTCCACTTATCAGGTTGACCTTTTAAGGTTTTAAGGTGAAATCCCGATCCCACCTCTTCTGCTCTCTAATCATCACATTCATCCTATTATTTACTAATAATAGGTTGTACATAAGTGTTTTTACTTTTTAGTTAATTAAATTTAATTTATATTCACATTCACCTTAGAAATAAGAATATAAAAGATGGTACACAAAAATGCTCTCACTTTTATATACCAGACTAAAATAAAATAGCGTGTGCTGCATACATTATTCTAATTACAAAATACTAATTTCGTGGTTATAGATCATACGTAATTTTTTTTAATAACATACTTCTTGCTGTATATATATAAGATACGTATATCTTTATACTTCCTTCGGTTCTACGAAGGCCTTAGCTATTTGTCAGTTAATTAATAAATAAGTGTATAAGACCTTGTTAACTGAATTATTTAATAATTTAATCTGGAAAATAAAGTACATAATCTACAAGTTGCTATCTTTAACAAAAAAATAAAAATAAAAAAAGTTGTCATAGCCTAGAGAACCACCAAAATCAAAATAATTCATTTTTAAAAAAATAAATGACAGGAGAGGTTGACCAATCCAAAATATCATTTGGATTATATATTGCATTTAAATTTTTTAAAATATTGTCATTAAATTAATTGTATGAACCCAAATGTAGAATTTGAATTATGTTTTCAAATAATTCAAATTGAACATGTGTTTGGATAATCTTAGTAAAAGTAATATTTAAATAGTCTAAATGTAGAAAAATGAGTATAATACTTAGATTTGAGTTGAGTTGTCGTAAATAGAGAAATCACCTAAATGTTTCGTCATCAACCAAACACATAGTAAATGTAAAAAATTTAAAGAGTAATTGGCCTCTGGCTCCAGCATTGGCATCTGACCTTAGGGGCGGGGCGGGAAGAGAGTGGCCTCTCCTTTTTTTTTTTTTAATACAAATAAGGATAATTTTTTTAAGGGGTATTTTCCTTCAAAAAGTACAAAACATGCTTCTTATGTGACTATTCCATGAGTTTTTTTAACAAAACTAGACGGAAAAGACCAAATTATCACATTTTTAGAGAGTTAGGGTTAGTACAAAAAAAAAAAAAAAAAGAATAGCGACCATAGTATCACTTTTAAAGAGTTCAAGGACTATTAAGCCAATTACTCAAATTTAATTCTATATAGTCATCCAAACAAGAGCTTAAATATATAGACAATAACATTAAAAGCATCATAGCCACTCTCAAATCTAAGCATAGAGACATATCAAATTAGAAGTGTCTATCTTGATCAATGATCATCATGAATCCGTTTATGTTCAAAAATCCAACGGCAATTTAAGGGCTTGTTAGAACATCAAATCGAATTGGAAAAAATAAAATTGAATTGACTTTTTTTTTTAAAAGAAAAAATCAAACATACTTAATTTTCTAACACCTATAATATCTAGATTCCCAATTTGAATGGATATGCAAAACAAATCTAACACTCGTAGGTAATAACACGATAACACGACTCGAAACCAATACGAACCTCTGGGGTTAGTGTTGGGGGAAAAAAAGGGTATAGGTTAGCTTTGGGTTGACATGAAATTGACACGAAAAAAAGGGTCAATTCCGGGTTGGCTAAGATAATTTTTTGAAATTGTTAATTTAATATGACTTTGTTATAAACTTGTAATCTTATCACAGTTTTTCTCATAATGTTGTACTCTTATTTGCTAATTTTGATAGGTATTACCGTATTTTAGGAAGTTGTGAAAATTTAATTTGTTAAATGGTGTAAAAAAAACTCAAGAAAAATACATTACTTTCGTGTGAATCATAGGTTCACGAGTTAATTTCGTGTCATGGGTCATTTTCGAATAATGTTCATATCATTCCATTAGGTGATTGTGTCATGTTCATCTCATAGTTTTCAAAGATTTTGTGTCACAAGTCGTGTTCGAGTTGAGCCAATATTAAAATACACATGATCAAAAACATGACACGAATTGCCACCCCTACTTTAGGGATTGGGGCCCTTGAACAGCCATAGGATGAGGGCAAGTTTGGGAGACGCACTCCCACCCAACCAGCCTTTATCCTGATGTACATATCTTCACATTTTTCATCAAATATTGATTAATCTTTAAATATGATTATTTTTTATTTGTACTTTTTATTTTTTTGGTGCTGCTAAAAGGTGAATTTCATCATCATTCAACAAAAATGCCAAAACAAAACAACCGATGTAGGGGAGCAACGCCTCCACATAAAGAGAGAGAAGGCCAAACGGTCATAGGACCTCCAAAAGACAAACCAAAACATTTGAATCAAACACCAGAAAACACAAAACAAACATGAAAAGAAAAGGCAATAAACAAATAGGGGACTCTATCAGCTAGAGGTGGGAATTTAGGCCGCCGTGGGCTATTTTAAAAGTTCGGGGCGGCCCGGCTCGGCCCGAATTTTTGAAATGTAAGCCCAGTCCGGCCCGCGAGCTTAGAGTGGGCCGGGCCCAATTTTTTATATTTTTATTTAATTTTATTTTTTATTTGTAATTTTTGAATAAATTTGTATATTTTTGATAATTTAATAATTTATCTTAGATAAAAAATAAAAAATTTTATACTTTGTTAAAAAATTTTATTATACTATTTCTATTAATTTTATATTTATATTTATATTATAATTGCTTAGTTAGTACTTAATAATTATAATATTAGTTAGTTAGTTAACTTAATATTATAATTAAACTTTTAATTTTAATTGTTTAAGATAATAATTAAACTTTTATTTTTTTAAATTTTATTTTATTTTATATATATAAATTTTAATTATTTTTTTATTTTTTAAAATAACGAGCGGGCCGGGCCGGTCCATCGGGCTTAAATATTCGGGCCGGGCCAGGCCGGGCCGTCGGGCCTAAAAGGAGAGCCCGGCCTGGCCCTTATTATAGGACCGGGCTTTTATAGGACCCGTAAAATGTGGGTTGGGCCGGGCCACCGACCGGGTCTAAATTACGGACCGCGGGCCGGCCCGTTTGGTCCGGCCCAAATTCCCACCTCTACTATTAGCAACGGCCAAATAGTCCAGACGAATCAAAGATTTAATTTAATTTATTATTATTATTATTATTATTATTATTTTTTGAGAATTAAAAAGAAAACGGCTAGGATGTTTTTAGAGAGACCGACCGTTGTAGAGAACGGTCAGCATCATTAGAGCCAAAACACCTGGTAAAAATAGAGACTTGGGCGCCAATTTTCTCTCTATTTCTCCTTCTTCCCTCTCCTCTTTCTTTCTTCGAAACCAAGTTTTGGGTGATGACCAAAATCGCCTTTAGCAGCTCAAAGATCTTGAATAACTAACCGTTGGGTTACTTCATCACAAAAAAAAAAAAACAAAAACAAAAAAAAAAACCCTAACCGTTGGGCATTCAGAAGGGTTTGTAAATAGTGTTGAGCGCCAAGCTTTCTTTTTGTTCTTTCTCATGGTCATGGGGGTTTCTTTTCTGGGTAGCCAAGTTTGGTGGTTTTTGATTTCTCTGCCTCCAGAGATTTCTCTTCTCTGTCTTTTTCTCTTTCACTCTGTCTCAAAGGAAAGGCATTTCGTGGGGTTTTGGTATGGCTTTTTCCATCTCCAGGTACGACCAATTCTATTAAGTTGATTTTCTTCAATTTTTGAATTTTATGTATTTAGGAAATTTTTGGTCTCGTGGGAATAATTTTTGGAAGCTCTATAGTCTATACGATGATTCTTGTCTGCTTTTGGGAAAATAAATGATTTTTTTCCCTTCTAATCAAAATTGTATGATTTTTTCTGCTTTTGGGTTTTGATCTTTCTTCCTAAGTTATATATATATATATATATATATATATTTGATAATCTATTGTTTCAATCTCAAAGTTTTAGAAATTGAAATCAACCTTTCGTGTTTGTCCCCTGATTTTAGGTCTGAAGACTTAGTCAAAATTTTTTATTATTTATTATTTTTATTATTTATTATTTTATTTTATTTTTTGGTGACATGGAAAACCATTGTTAACCTGTTGTCAAGTTGATGTTGTGTTTTTAATTTTTACTATAAAAGCCCTACAATCCTACAATTTGGCATATTGCACGGTTGCATTCGATTCAAGGCATGTTTTCTAATTTGGAATTGCTAACAAAATTATTATTATTGTTATTATTATTTTTTTTGTGACAGTGATACTAAATATCTGGTCTTCTCTTTGCTGCCTGTTCTTTGTTGTTTCTCAGATATACATTGATAAGATAGAGCTACCCAGTTGATGGAATGGCTTTCAAATTATGCTGCTTCAAGTAGAAGAAGCTTTTACTCAGCCATTGTCGAATGATGGTTGCAGGTAATAGTAAAAAAAAAAAAAAGGCTAAATTCTTCTTTTTTGTTTATAAAAGAGGCAAAATCCTCATTACCATGTAAAATTTTTTTTTCCCCTTGTTCCACTACTTTAACCATTCACATACTCACCAAATTAGTTTACCAAATTTTGTTTGTTGACTGGAACGACATATTCTTGATAGTAAAGTTTTTTTAGTGGAAACACTTGCCCTTTTCACTTTATATCATGGGAAATGTTGAACCGGTAGACAGATAAATGTTGGTAAAAGAATCTGGTTGACTTTGTTTCCTGTTTCGTTTCATGTTATCATTATTTTCTTAAGTAACATTTTCTGTTCTTTTATTAATTTTTTATCCATTGTTGACTTTTGGATATTTAGATTTGTTAGTTACTTATTTTCGTTTTTTTTTTGTATGTTTATATCTGCTGAAACGAGGGGCTACACAAACATCAAATCCATTGTCAAATGATGACAATAGGTAATAATCAGAAGTAATCACTAAATTGCTTCCTTTTTTGTTTGGATGACTGTTCTCAATTTAGACAAAACATTTTTTTGTTCAATAGAGGCAAAGTCATGATTGTTGTGTACAATATTTTCCTAGTTTATATTAATTTATCCATTCATATGTTAGCTAAATAAGTTTATCGAGTTTATTTTATTGATTGGAATGACATGTCTTTGATAGTACAGTTTTTTGAGTGGAAACACTTGCACTTTTCACTGTACATCATTGGAAATGTTGAACCAATATATAGATGAATTTTGGTAAATGAATTTGGTCGATCTGTTTCGTCATTTTATGCTATCAATATTTTCTTAAGTAACATTTTCTTGTATTCATTTGACTTTTGGAATTTGGATATTTAGATTTGTTAGTAACTGATTTTCTTTCTTGTGTGTTTATGTCTGTTAAAACGAGGGGCTACACAAACATCAATTTCAAGTGAGATTGGGAGCAAAGCTGTTGGAACAACTTGGTATCAGATCCAAAACATGTAAGTCCTATTATATGAATCTTTGTTTTCTTTTCTAAGACAATTAAATAAGCAGTACTTTTTCAGGACAGATTTTGATGGCAAGCTTGTCTAATATGGATATTATACATATACTAAAAGGATGTAAGCCGGTACTGTTCACCCGAGCCAATGAACAGTGAATTTACGTAAATGCCCTTCCAGCTCTTTGTTGTTGTTTCACCTGCACAGAAAAATGGCCATTTTACCCTTTTTTGGCCCCTGAAACCTAATTTTTGTTTTTCTCTAGGGGTTGTTGCCGCCTCCTCATCTTTCTTCTATTCTCTCTCATTTTTTCATTTTTTTCTCTCTCTTGCTCGCTCACTCTCTCTCTTTGTTTGTTCTCTCTCTTGGCTTTTTGGTTTATGAACTCCATTTTTCTTTTTTCTTCATCTATTTGCCGATCTCTCTCGTCTCATTTTCTCCATTGTCTCTCATTTTTCTCATTTTGTTCTTTCTCTTCCTGTCTCTCTCTCTCTTTCTTGCTCCGTCACTCTCTCTCTTTCTTTGTTCTTAGTTTTTGGCTTTTTGGTGTACAAACCCTATTTTTCTTTCTTCTTCATTTGTCCACCGATTTCTTTTTATTTTTGGTTGTATGTTTTTGATATTTTTTGTGTTTTTGTTTCTTCTCTTTTTGGTGTTTTTGGCTTTTTTTTTTTTCGATTTTGCAAATTTTTTTTGTTTGCTGATTTCTGATTTATGTCTCTTTCCCTTCTTCCTCTCTTGATTTTTCATTATTTTCGAGTATTTATATGTAATGTTGATGGGGTTTTTTTTGGGGGGGGGGGGGTTTCGGATTTCCATATGTTATTTTCCGATTTTCCCCTTTCCTTTCTCCTTCTTTTTTTGTCTTAATCTTTGATCATTTTTCGGTATCTGCATTCAATGTTGATCGAATTTATTTTGTGTGGCCGGAATATGGTTAAATTTTTATTTGTTCTGTATTTGTTGTTTTAGGTTTTTTTTTTTTGGATTTTTGGTTCTGGAATTTTTTTGGCCCGGATTTGTTATTTTTGTTCCTTCCCCTCTCTTCTCCGTTGATCTTTCATCATTTTTGAGTATGTGTATAAAATATTGATGGGTTTTGTTAATTTTTTTTTTTCATTTCCGAAAATTTTTTTTCTCTGAATTTTCCCTTTTTCTATTTTTCTCTTATTTCTCTCTTAATCTTTCATCATTTTTTAGTATATGCATGTAATGTTGATCCGGATTTTTTTTTTTTGCCCAGAATATGATGAAATTTTTTTCCCCCAAATAAAACCCTAGATTTTGATTTTCAACTTTTTTTGGGTTTTCTTGGGTTGGTAGTCGTCTCCCTCTCATTTACTCGATTCTCCCTCCATTTTTGTTTTTTTTCTCTATCTTGGTTGCCCTCTCTGTTGTTCTTTCTCTTTCTTCTCGGTTTTTCAGTGTTTCGTGTCCAAATGCCATTTTTGCTTCCTCTTGCTTTATCGGCAGGTCTGCTGTCATTTTTTGTTTTATATTTTTTTATATTTTTTTGTATTTTTGTTTCTTCTCTATTTGTTGTTCTCGATTTTTTTTTTTTTCTGATTTCTTACTTTTATTGCTTCCCTTTCTTTTTTTGTTGATCTTTCATCATTTTTCAGCATGTGTATCTCCTCTTGATTGGTAAAAAAAAAAAAAAAAATTTCCCATTCTGGGTTTTTCATATCTTATTTTCCAAATTTTTTTTTCCGTTTCTGCCTCTTATTGTTTTTTTTTTTTAATGTTTGATGATTATTTAGTATATGTATGTAATGTAATGTTGATTGGATTTTTTTTTGTTCGATTATGACAAATAAAAAATTTAGGTATGTTTTTGTTTTTATTGTATTTATTTTAGTAATTTTTTGTTTTTTCTTTTTTTGTTTTTTTTTTTTTTTCATAAATACTACTTAATTTGCAGTTTTTGATTTGTGCTATTTTTTTGTGAAGATTGGATGGACAATGCTATGGACATGGCTGCTTGGGAATATGGAGGAAGAGATTCAACATTTTGTTTTTGTAATATTTGTATTTGTTTAGTTTTTATTGTTTTCCCCCTCGGCTAATAAGCTCCTGATTTTGCATGCAAATTTTTTGCTGTTTGTGGTTTTCTGTCATATTTAATGGTTTAATTTTATGATTTAGTTAGGATTGAATGGATTGTTAGATTTTTTGGTTACTGAATTTTCTAGGCTATTCATGTAGTTTGTAGGTTTCGATGTTATGTGCTGTTTTTGCTGATCTGTCATGAGCATTTAATGCTTCTTTATTATCAATTTGCTCTGTTATTTGTTTTACGTCTGTTATTTACAGACTAATAATCATTTTAACTGAGATTTTTTATTTGTTTAGATCTGTCATTAATATTTTGTATTTTTGTTATTTTTGTGATTTATTGTAAATTAATGTATTTTTGTCTTTATATTTATGCAAAATTTATTGCATATCTTTTTGACTGATCTTTTCTATAAAACTTTTTGGAAATAAATTTTTTACGGAATTCCCTCTTATAAATACTTTTCTGCTTATTTATTAGTTCATTCCCATATGTTACCATGACTCTCTCTTTAACAGCTTCTTAATTGCTCTCCTCTGAATCTTCCTTGATTGTTACCCGAATCCATCTGTTCTGCTGTTTCCTGAAAATTAATCATCCTGACATCATTTCTATGCAAAACTGCTTTTTTTAATCAGGTACTATTCATATTCATCTTTGTTAATTGGAATTTATTCTTCATTTATTATATAACTATTATCTGTTTTATAATTATTTTTATTAGTATTATAATGATCCTATAGGAGAAATACTTTTGTTATTGTATTTAGTTTTTCTTTTATATTCTGTTTCTGCCTCTCCCCTTCTTCTCCCTTCTCTGACTATAATATTAGTCTTTAGGTTTTTGTAATATTTTTTCATTATTATTCTTATTATAAATTAGATGATTATATTATATGATTTACATTTTTTTTAAACTCTTCTGAATGTGACTATAGTTGTGATGAATGTTTGGGTTTTTTTTTTCCGTCCCTTTTCTGTCTTTGTTTTCTTTCGTTGAAACTTTAGATGTTTTTTCACAAAATTTTTCACCACAAATTATAACATGCTATGATGATCTTTATTTATATATAATATAATCCATATACCAAATATATAAATTAATTTGCTATATGTTGCTGAATTTAATATTATTCAAAGTATATGTTGAATAATATTATATGTTATTTGATGATCTTCATTGTTGCTGTGAATATTTGAGAATTATAATCTCTATCTTTTTCTGATAATAAAATCATATTGAATATATTAGTATTTCACTTAATTTCTTGAGTTTTTAGTATTTTCTTAATTTTTGTACATTTGCAGTTTTGTATTGTAACTATTTTCTGTCTCCTCTTATTGTTTTTATTTTTCTTTTCCATGGTTCATTTCTCAGTTGATTTCTCTGTCTTTACCGATCATTCCATCTTTTACTGTTTTTACTACTGTGTTTTCTTGCTTTTTTTTTTTTTTTTGGTTCTGTTCC
The DNA here is from genome assembly GCA_025413485.1 of Ficus microcarpa. Lineage (NCBI taxonomy): Eukaryota > Viridiplantae > Streptophyta > Magnoliopsida > Rosales > Moraceae > Ficus > Ficus microcarpa. Next base: position 4,883,740 of record CM046383.1, on the reverse strand, counting down.
TTTTCTGCTAAATAATTTTTTTTTCATAATATAGATATATTCCCAAATATGTCACCTGGTAGCTATTGAAGACAAGATTGAATAACATTTTAGTTATTCTTCATGAATAATATATGAGATCTGAGCTTAGTATAAATAATCTTAATCTTAATTTTCTTCTCTTTTTTTGTCAAAACAATATCCATAAACTTTTTTTAATATTTTCTATAATATGAATATGTTGAATTATTTATTTACATTAGTATGTGTATATATATTGATTCTGTACTGATTATGTATTTTGAATGTTCATTTATGGTTTCTATTATCTTGCTATGTTATTATTTTTTTTGTTCATTATTTTTTTCTACTGATTTCAGTCAACTTTTTCTGACTATTTTTATTAGCCGAGGGGGTCCTTTTTTTTTTTTTTTTTAGATTGTAAATTATTTAAATTTAATAGGATAATTTATTTGTATAAATGTCTTTATACTTATAAATGTTTGTAATTTTTAATGTATACTCCAATTTTTTGTACTTTCTACTTTGTAATTTCTGTAATTTTTATTTTATGATTTACTTTTTTGTACTAAGTTATATTGTAGTGGGATAATAAATTTTTACCTTAGAACATTTATCATATTTCTTAAATAGTTTTGAGAAATTATTTAGGTTGACAACTTCATAATTATGTAAAAATGTAAAATTGTATCAAAATATTAGTAACAGCAAAAAAAGATAAGTATATAAAAAACTTTAATAACTATTTCACTATGAATAATGATTAATTAACTACTAAACTGAAAAATAAAATTACCAAATTTTATTCACATAATATTTTAAATAATAAACAAAAATGATTAAATATTGACTAACAAAAAATTATGACCAAAAACAAAAACAGAATTACGTCAATTAACTTTAACTCATAGTTCTAAAAAAATAAATCAATTGACAGAATTGTTAAAATTTTTTCTGCACAAAAAATTCAATGAACAAAAAATATCATATTAATACAATTAAGTCATAGTACTAAAAATAAATAACAACTATAAATCCGAAAATTAAAAATAATGTATTAAAATTTGTAATTATAAAAATTTTATACATTTAGAACAAAAATAAAAAATAAAATTTCATATTATGAAATAACAAAAATAAATTTTGTTCAATTAGTTAAATTTCAAAAATATACATTTCGTATATATATAATGCTTTATATAAATTTCAAACTAAAAAAGTTATATAAAATTATAATAAATTAAAAGAAATATAAATTTATATTTCAAAATAAATTATTATTCATCTTATTAGGCGTAAAAAAGGATTAAAAAAGGATGAAAACCCTTAATTTGTTTCTTCAGAACTATTGTTTTTCCCATCCCGTCAATTATTGTTTAAATTTAAAAATATTTAAATTCAATTTAGTTTTTTTATAATTTTATTTATTTAACTAATACAAATTTTTTATATTTTATATTTTATATTTTATATTTTTTATATTTTTATTATTAATAGTTTTTTTATAACAATATATTATTTTAATTTATTAGAATGTGAAACAATTTTATAATTAATATTTTATTTTAATAATTTGCATTATAATTTTTTAATTATCTAACTTTTTTTCCTTTTTTTTTTTTAACAAATTATCCAATTGAGAAATTTTTTGGTCTCATCAACAGAAATTGAAACACCTTCTGTTGACCCATCTAGAAAACACAAAGAATCAAGGTATAATTATCTTTTATATATAATTACATATCATATCATATAATTATACTAATTTCAATTTTTTTTATAAACATAAAATAATTATTATTTTTCTCATGACAGATCAGAGGAGAAAGGGAAAAAACTTAAACACAATTGAAGACATTTTCAACAAGACATGTTCCATTTGCAACAACTTTGTTTATAAACATATATCTATATATGTTTGTCTATATATATGAACCCAACATTTTGATATGAACTTGAATGTAAATATTATAATATTGTAATAATTAATTCTAAAAAATATACTTATCATAATTATATTATTTATTTTAAGTAAGTACTTTTATTATATAATATTTAATCATTTCCTTTTATTTTTTTCTACCCATTCCCGAGCATAGCACGGGCCTCAAACTCGTGTCTTCTAATTGGATTAGCTTATAAAAGATTGACAGAGCTTGACAAGCCATCATAGAGGGAAAAAGGGGACCGCCAGAGATCTTCAGAAAAACTCATGCGAGTGAATCTGATCACTTTTCTTTGTTGCTACAAATTCTTTATTTGATTAGTTCATCTTTATTACAGGCGCATGACATACTTGTAATTTAAGAATAGAAGGCATGATTGGACTACATTTACGTGTTGATCGTATATTGACTTGGCATGTTTCGTTACCTATACTTAGGTTCTTTTTTTTTTCTTCTTTTTTTGGGGCAGTGGGGACTTTGTTATCATTTTCTATTAGAAAGAGTAATTTATGTTCTTAGTATCTGAACTTGGCTATCTAGTGAGATTAGGATTGATTAATACATAAAGCTTTAGATTTTAATTTCACATGCTTTTTATTTAGTGCAGGACACAAAATGAGGATATTTGTATTTGATTATGATTTCTAGTTTGAGGTTGCTATTTTTATTTATATTTAGGTTGAGTTTAATTAGGATTTCTGTAACGTATTATCAGTTTTAGGATGTTTATTTCTTTAGTAATTTATTTGGACAGCAGTCTCGAATTGGTTATGAATTGTCAGCCTATAAACTAGGCTTTTTATTTGCAATACAGTTCTCTTTTGCTATATTGATATCAGATTTTGAATCTGTACTTCTGAATAGGCTAGGATCCATCATCCGGTAGATAAGGCCTTATCTATGTAATATAGTACAGTTTTTAATGTTTATTATTGAATTTTAGAGCCATGTTAGAGCGTTTTCTATTACTCCTTGAAAGAGTTTAAACTTCATCTTCCCTTTTATTCTGCCGTGTAAATTGGGAATCTGTATTTCTTAGTATTTTTAATGAGTTGTACCTTTATTACTTTAAATTTGATTAGCACTTTATTAGGATGTTTATGTATTTAATATATTTTTTTGATTTGTGACTTCCTGAATAGGCCATGATATATCAGCCTATGAACAATTATTTTGCTTTGTGTTATGGTTTAGCCTTTCAGTATTAGTATTATTATCAGATTACAAGTTATTCTAGTGTACTTTCTATCTGTACTCCTTGAAAGAGTGTAAACTTCATCTTCCCTTCTACTTCACTCCGCTAAGCAGTGATGTGGAATAGATAATTAGGGAATTTGTGTTTTATGAGGATTTCTTTGTTTATTTGGATCTATATTTAGTCTGAGTTTGATTGTGATTTGTATTATTTACCTTCAGGATTAGGATGTTGATTTATTTAGTGCTTAATATGAATTGGTATAGGCTATGATTTATCAGCAGCCTATAAGTAAGGCTTTAGCTTTCTAACATAGTTCAATTTATATTTTTTGGTGTGTTGTCTATCTTTACTCCTTGAAAGAGTATAAACTTCATCTTCCTGTCTGTTGTGATGCATCAAGCGGCGATGGAGAATAGAGAATTAGGGGATTCATGTTGATTTATTTAATGCTTAATTTGAATTGGTGTAGGCTATAATTTATCAGCAGCCTATACGTAGAGCTTTAGCTTTCTGATCTAGTTCAGTTTCTTATTATTATTACCAGATAACAGTTTTTTTTTTTTTTTTTTTTTTTTTGTGTGTGTGTATTGTCTATCTTTATCTTTACTCCTTGAAAGAGTGTAAACTTCATCTTCCTGTCCATTGTGATGCGTCAAGCGGCGATGGAGGATAGAGAATTAGGGGATTCTTGTTTTATCAGTAGTTTTTTAATTATTGGTTGTAATCCATATTTAGTAGTTTGACTAGGATTTTTATTATTGACTATCACGAAGAGGATATCTATCTGTCTTATGTGATTTGAATAGGAGCTCTTGAATAGGCTACGGTTTATTAGCCTATAAATATGACTTTCCATTGTAATATAGTTTAGTTTTGAACTTGTATTATGCAAGTATAGAGTTCTTTTAGAGCATTTTCTCTCCTTATTCTTTGAAAGGAGAGTAAAATTCATCTTCGCTTCTATTCCACCACGTCAAGTGGTGATGTAAAGTGGAGTTAATTGGCGCTTTAGCGAACTTAGGAATTTAGACTATAGGTGAAATATGATAAAATAGGGAGTGACGTAGTGGCCAAGAACATTTTATATGAATAATCTGTCTTGGAATGTCAAGGAGGGTGGGGTTGGCAAGGAAGAGAATGGTGATCAAAGAGACTGTGCAGGGTGATACCGGATATGGTTATTTTACAGGAATTTAAAAAAGGCGTGGCTTGAGGAAAGGAACATAAATGTGTCAAGTGTGGGATGGTTTTCAAGTTCATGGTAAAACATAAAAGTAAAGAAGGAACATATTGGGAGATGGAAAGAGGATGTTTTTTTTGGAGATCAAAGGTTGGTCAAGTGAGGTTATCCCTTGTTAAGAACAGAAATTCATTAAGGACGTCTTGGGAGATTTAAGTTTTGTCAGGGATTGAGCGGCGGGACAGCAAGGAGGAAAATGGGCTTCTTGTTAAGAACAGAAATTCGTTAAGTTGTCAGTGCTGGGAGGGTTTCAAGTACATGAAAACAAATAAATAAAGGAACATATTATCAGATGGAATAAGTTGTTAGTGATGTTAACTTTGAGATTGAGCGGCTGGACAGAAGGAAAATGGGCCTCTTGGAAAAGGCTGAAAATCATTACGTTGTCAATGGTGGAAGGGTTTCAAGTTCATAGAAACAAATAAATAAAGGAACATATTATCAGATGGAAGAAGTTGTAAATGATGTTAACTTTGAGATTGAGCGGCTGGACAGAAGGAAAATGGCCCTCTTGGAAAAGGCTGAAAATCATTACGTTGTCAATGGTGGAAGGGTTTCAAGTTCATGGAAACAAAGGATTGAAGGAACATATTTTGCTTTGTGTTATGGTTTAGCCTTTCAATATTAGTATTATTATCAGATTACAAGTTATTCTAGTTTACTTTCTATCTGTACTCCTTGAAAGAGTGTAAACTTCACCTTCCCTTCTACTGCACTCCGCTAAGCAGTGATGTGGAATAGATAATTAGGGAATTTGTGTTTTATGAGGATTTCTTTGTTTATTTGGATCAATATTTAGTCTGAGTTTGATTGTGATTTTAATTATTTACCATCAGGATTAGGATGTTGATTTATTTAGTGCTTAATATGAACTGGTATAGGCTATGATTTATCAGCAGCCTATAAGTAAGGCTTTAGCTTTCTAATATAGTTCAGTTTGTCATTATTATTATACCAGATTTGTGATATCTGGTTTTTCATGCGACTAATTCTTGTAAAGAATTAAACATGTGCAGTTTATGCAATTTTATGAATAAAGTTCAGTTCAGAACTTTCATGTGTGTATTATGAGTTTTATAGCCTAAAAAGACTCAAAACGGATGATTCAAAGAAGCAAACTGCTTTTTCGGACCATAAGGAGTGAAATCTGATCATTTTATGAAAAGTCAAAATTTTGACCGAAAAGTCAACCGTTGACCCGAAAAGTCAATGTTTGACCAAAATGGTCCAAATTATGTATCATGAATTTTAAGATCTGCATTTTTCGAAAAATACTGCAGAAACTCATTTTTATTAACAGATAATGAAAATGAGACACTGGAACCACTATGGAGAAATCCGGCGTATTTTATGAAATCATAGGGCAGAAAGGGTTTGAGAAAACAAGAAAAATATTTTTCGACCCGATTTTCCGACGGCACGTTAAAAATCCAAAAAACTGTAAAATAATATTTACAGTATTGGAATTTAAATTTTTGAACTCGACGTTTCAAGATTTTCAGTCAAAAACCTAGACTGGTTCAAGATTTTCTAGAACAAAGTTTGTTCTTATCCTCTTTGGTGTGGTGGCCCAATCAACTCTTGACATGTGTCCAAGCCAACTCACTCATGGGTGTCTTCCACCCCTTGATGGCCAGACTTAGCCCCCTCCACAAGGCTAAAATTTTAAAAATTTTGGGGTCAAAAATTGGATTTTTGAAAGCTTGCTTGAGCTCTATAAATAGCTCATCTCCTTATTCCTTTTATTCAAGAAAAGCAAGCAAACTCTTGCAAATTTTCTGCTCAAATCAGCCGAGTGAGAGAGAGTGAGAATCCGGAAAAATTTTTGTGAGCCAACCTCCATATCCAACCTTCGGGTGGTCTAGGGAACCGAGGGAAAGAGAGGAAAAATTTCTGGTGGCTGTTCAGCCCCTTTGCCGTGAGCTAGAGTGCAGGGGAGACCAAGGGAAAGCCAAAAATTTTGAGGAAAAAATTTAGGGCCAAAGGTTCGGGTGACTAGCCGAGCCATAGGGTGAGCTTGGGTGAGTTTTTGGGAGGCTAATTTCTGCTCCAAGCAGCCTCGGGTAGGCTTGAGTGAAGGGAGAAAAAAAAATTCCAACTTTAGGGCCAAGGACCCTTAGTGGCCGAACAAACCAAGGAACCAGCCAAAGGGACCATTAGCTCGGTTTTTGGTGCACCACAAGCAGCCAGCCGAGACTAGGAACCAAGGGGGAGCCTAGGAGCCAACTTCGGCAACTCCAAACCCTAAGGGCCAAATCACACACCAATTGAGGTAAAACTCTAAAACGATTCTCAAGCTTTTAAATTGATTTTAAAGCTTTGAATTTATGTGTATTTGTGCCAAAAATGTTGTAAGGGCATAAGCCCATGCTTGGTTTAAATTTCTGCCCTATGATGCTTGTGTGGCTGTGTGTGCTTGTTGGTATGGCCGAGTGGCTTGTGTGATGTGGTGCATGAGATTTAGGGCTCGGTTTATGCTCAAATTTGTTAGAATGCATGCTAGGGTTTATCTTGAGCTTTATGTCCCCATTAGGTCAGTTTTGAAGCATGTTTGTATGTTTAAAATTTCATGAACCAAGTATGCTAGATTTTATGTTGAATGCATGCTAGTGGAACCGTGCAACCCTAGGCAACTAGGCTCGGTTCGGTGGGTTGCACAAGCACGTGGGTTGGCTTAGCTAGCCGTAAGGGAACGCTAGACGTGCTGCATGTTTTGAACCTAACTTCCGCAGTGGGCGGTCGAGCTAGAACCCTCGCCATAGGCCGTAACAATTGGACTTAAAAACTGAACTGTCTCTCGGGTTCCCAGGAGACAGCTTCGGTAAAACATCCCAGTTGGCTGATAGAGGCCGAATTGGCCAAAACATAAAACACGAAAGTTGTAGATTAGGGTGTTTCCTAGGGGGTAGCGTGGGCACTTTGCCAAAATAAGGCTCCAAAGGCCTACTTTTCCAAGAAAAACCGTAGGTGGGTCAGAAGACCCAGTTTTTATGTTAAGCTCGGTTTTGATTTAAAACTGACACCAAATGGTAAGAAATCAGAAAAATTGTAAAACACAAAAGTTTTAGAACTCTTCGAGGGCTAGAACTTTCGTGAAGGAAACCTTTTCCAAATCAAAACGGATTTTTAACTATAACCTAAAATCTGAAAACGGTGCAGGATTCAACAAAATCCTGTGCTTGATTTTGTAGAACCAACTTAGGAAAAATTGATTTTCGGACATAACACGTTATTTTAAGCACGGAAACTGTCCCAAAAGCAGTTTCCGACCCTCGACCATTTTATGAAAATATAAGCCAAGATTTACGAAATTTTTATAAAGAAAGTTATGAAATTTAAGCTAAGTCTTTTATGAAAAGGTTTTTAAGATCAAGCTTTTAAAGACAAAGGATTTTTAAGCTAAGTTTTGAAAAAAAATGTAGAACGCAAGGTAGCCGGGATTCAGCACCCGAGTTACCGGGCTTCGCCCCAAAGCCCAGAGTTGACTCGAAGAGGGTTGACTTTATAGCACACAAAATGGTTGACTTTGGTTGACCTTGGTTGACCAACAAGATAACAAGCTTAAATACAAGCCCAATGGTAGGTGTTCGACCTAACCCGATGTTTTCTAAATGGGCCAAGTATACGACGCGATTTCTCAACATAACCCTATGGGTTACATATGACTCTACGTTAGGGGGACATATAGCCGAAAACCCGTAAAAATGTTGGTTAGTACCAACATACGATAGAGATGGACTTGAAGACTGATATACAACTTTCCATCAAGCAGGAGGAGTTCTGCAGCAGAGACTGGACGAGGATCTGCGTAACAACTAAAGTACAGACGGTAAGTACAACACCGTCTACAGCACAAGCTAATAGGATTAGACTATTAGACTCGATGATGTGCTCTTTGATGTATGCTAAGTATCATGTATGTAACATGAAAAATGATAAGTATATAGTTATATGCTAAGACAAGATAAGCAAGAAGCTAAGTTAGAAAGATGATATCAGAAATGTATGTTCACACGTAAACAAGATTAAGTAAGAAAATAAGAGCCGTGTCGATCCACCCGCGCCAGGTCGGGTTGGACTGTGGATTGAACTGGAATTGGTTTGGCCGCCCTAGACAATCTATAGTCGCGCGCCGGATACGAACACGTAGATTAAGGGCCCATAAGATATAATGAAAGATAATGAAGCATAAGATGACCTATGCATGCTAAGTGTTATATGTATGCTAAGTATGTTATGTATGCTAAGTATGTTATGTATGCTAAGTATGTTATGTATGTTATGTATGTTATGTATGCTATGTGTGCTAAGTATGCTAAGTATGTTATGTATGCTAAGTATGTTATGTATGTTATGTATGTTATGTATGCTATGTGTGCTAAGTATGCTAAGTATGATATGTTATGTTATTGTGTGTTAGATGTTATATTATTGTTATTTGTTTTACGGCCTAGGAGTTGTACTTACTGGGCTTTAAGCTCACGGTTTTGAGTTTGTGCTGTAGGTAAGTCGCCTGTCAGCTGATAGTGATACGGTGGGGAGTAGCGGGTCAAGCAATGTAAAATCGTGGTATATGGAGCCGCTACGCATTTTTGTGTGGTATACACTTATAAAAGACAAGATACTTTTTATAAGTAATAATTAGTATATTATGCAAAGAAACAGTGTTTTAAGTTATGTACATAGTTTTGTGTACTATAAAAAAAAAAAAAATCCGCTGTGTTTTTACAAGCTAAGTATGTAAGTAAGTTTATGTTACGAATGTATGTATGCAAGCACGGGTAACGGCCTACGCTAGGTGGGGCGTTACAAGATTACAGGATTTTTTAATTTTTGTTTTTTGGTGTGTTGTCTATCTTTACTCCTTGAAAGAGTATAAACTTCATCTTCCTGTCCGTTGTGATGCGTCAAGCGGCAATGGAGGATAGAGAATTAGGGGATTCATGTTGATTTATTTAATGCTTAATTTGAATTGGCGTGGGCTATGATTTATCAGCGGCCTATACGTAGAGCTTTAGCTTTCTGATCTAGTTCAGTTTCTCATTATTATCGCCAGATAACAGTTTTTTTTTTTTTTTTGTTCTTTTTTTTGGTGTATTGTCTATCTTTAGTCCTTGAAAGAATGTAAACTTCATCTTCCTGTCCATTGTGATGCGTCAAGCAGCGATGGAGGATGGAGAATTAGGGGATTCTTGTTTTATCAGTAGTTTCTTAATTATTGGCTGTAATCCATATTTAGTCGAGTTTGATTAGGATTTTTATTATTGACTATCACGAAGAGGATATCTATCTGTCTTATGTGATTTGAATAGGGGCTCTTGAATAGGCTACGGTTTATTAGCCTATAAATATGACTTTCCATTGTAATATAGTTTAGTTTTGAACTTGTATTATGCAAGTATAGAGTTCTTTTAGAGCATTTTCTCTCCTTATTCTTTGAAAGGAGAGTAAAATTCATCTTCGCTTCTATTCCACCACGTCAAGTGGTGATGTAAAGTGGAGTTAGTTGGCGCTTTAGCGAACTTAGGAATTTAGACTATAGGTGAAATATGATAAAATAGGGAGTGTCGTAGGGGCGAAGAACATTTTATATGAATAATCTGTCTTGGAATGTCAAGGAGGGTGGCGTTGGCAAGGAAGAAAATGGTGATCAAAGAGACTGTGCAGGACGATACCGGATATGGTTATTTTACAGGAATTCAAAAAAGGCGTGGCTTGAGGAAAGGAACATAAATGTTGTCAAGTGTGGGATGGTTTTCAAGTTCATGGTAAAACGTAAAAGTAAAGAAGGAACATATTGGTAGATGGAATGAGGATGTTTTTTTGGAGATCAAAGGTTGGTCAAGTGAGGTTATCCCTTGTTAAGAACAGAAATTCATTAAGGACGTCTTGGGAGATTTAAGTTTGGTCAGGGATTGAGCGTCTGGACAGCAAGGAGGAAAATGGGCCTCTTGTTAAGAATAGAAATTTGTGAAGTTGGCAGTGCTGGGAGGGTTTGAAGTTCATGAAAACAAATAAATAAAGGAACATATTATCAGATGGAATAAGTTGTCAGTGATGTTAACTTTGAGATTGAGCAGCTGGACAGAAGGAAAATGGGCCTCTTTGAAAAGGCCGAAAATCATTACGTTGTCAATGGTGGAAGGGTTTCAAGTCTAAAGCATGCTATGTTTTGAGTAGAGATACATGTCCTTTTTAGATTACTCTATGTGGGTAACTGACACTTTCTAAGAGGTTTTTTTTTAATAAATGGTCGAAGTTTTGAAATATTAAAATAAGGACTCTATGTTTGGAAAATTATTATATTAGTGATTAAGTGATTAATCGATATTAATATGATTTTTTTAGTAATTACTAATTAACAGTTATTTTTTTAAATGCAATTTTTTTTCATTTATTTAAATAATGGTTTGTTTTGAATTTAGGTTCTAATCTAAAATTTTCAACTTTTTTTTTATTTTTTTTTATTTTGAAAAGTCAACAAATTTCTTAATTAATTTTTAAAAAGTTAACCAACTCTGAAATAAAATTCCAATTTCAACCTTTGTTGCAAACACACCCGAAGTGTTTAAAACTTGTACGCTTACTTAACTTTTCCTTTAATGAGAGTGTAGGAGTAGGACCCAACTAAAAAATAAAATTAAAATAAAAAAAATGGGTTAGGGCTATCAAGCAAGCAACAAGCGACATAAACTGGATGGGAAACAGAAAAACGACAACGCGCTTAACAAAACAACAAAAAATTGGAGGAAACCACATGAATAATCTTGAAGAACGACATCCACCACAGGAACAATAAAACGACAACAAACTGCAAAACAACTCAGACCATGTAGACAATATCAACAATTCAACGTAACAAAACGTATCTGTTTGAGATTGACACCAACTGAAAACATATAGAAAAACATGAGTTTTGCTCCATCTTCCAATTTTTCCTGTTTTCCTATTACAAAACAGGTTTCATGCAGATTATTTTTTTTCATTTGTTTATTTTTTCTGATTTATTTGTAGGAAAAATTTACATTAGAAACAGTAGTTTTGTGCCATCAATAGCTATTATTCTTTTAACCATTAAGAGGTTTATGTATGCTAATAATAATTTACAAAATAATTTCTCCACGTGTAGATTTTGATGCAAAAATTAATATTTTGCTCTTTATATATGTTGGTATGAAAAGGCATGAGTCAAACTTCTCATGCATGAACGACGTATTATTAGATTACATAATTTATCGTGACGTACTATTTAATCTTTTTGTTTTTAAGAGACGCACAATTTAATCTTAAAAACTATGAAAACATAACCCAGATTCTCGTACATATCCTTTATCCAAAAAAAAGAAAAGAAAGAAAAGAAGAAGAGTCTTTTACATATCTAACTCTTGGAAAAATGTTAAAAACTTCTACATCAATTTTAGTTAGAAGTACCAACACAAAATGACCATTTTCAAACACCCCTTTTAAATAATGTCTAAAACAAACTTATTTACAAATTTGAACAAATTTTAAATTTCATCCTTTTTTATTCCAGATTTAACCTTCAACATTTTTTTGACATGTTTATATATAAAAGATGGAAAAAATTGTTTTTATTACATATCCGGATTCCTCTTATATATATATATATATATATATATCAATATTCAATGTTTTATATATATCCGGATTTTGACCATAGTATTTGCAATTTATGTTTTGATATAGAGGAAATAATGGTATGGTTAATATGGTAATGACTTTGTCATTTTAATGATTGTTTTTTGTCATATGATATTTATACTATTAAGATCTTATCATTATATTGTATATTCCTAATTAGTGATTACATAGTCCCTATATATATATATATATGACAATGACCGGAATACTTATCAAAAAACTTCATATTGTATATTGTAGGTTTTATTACGATCACTTCCATATTGACTATGTCATTACGAAAAAAATGCACCAAATATAATTTCTTAGCATATTGATCTCATCAATATAATATTACCAGTAAACAAAAAGAAAAAAAAATACCAATGACAAATAATTAAAAAAATGATAATATTTTTGAGATGAAATTTTAGGTGAATGAGATTTTATTTGTTTTTGGTACAAATATTTTTCGGTAACTGATATAAATGAGATCTATTTTTACGATGAAATATTTTTTTTTTCTGTTTCTTAAATTAGAATTAATGGTATTTATGTCAAGACAACATGATCAATTGCCTTTTTTTGTTCAATTTTACAAATAAGTTTGTTTTTGGACATTATTTGAAACCACTACTCAAATTTGGCCATATATGTAAAAGATCCTTTTAGTTGTTGTAAAAACCATTACCCTCATCATTATGTGTTGACTCAGATGCTCTGATGAATATGTTTACAATTGCTTTATGTTAAGATTAAAATTTTTTTTTTTGAGTCCAATATTATAAAAACACAATAACGTAACAGATATATAAAGATATTGGGCCCTACACTTAATATGTTGACGTTTTAAGATAAAAGCCCAATCACTTACTAGTATCAAATTCCTATTTTCCTCTCTAATCTTCACATGATATTAGAACCCACAAAGCTCAAACAAGCGACTCATTCCATCCATTACAAGATTGGTGACTGCAAAGAGAAGACCATTTTGTAGGGGCGTGTTAAGGGTAAAAAAAAACTCAAGTCTCACATTATAAAATCATAATAACAATAACAGATATATAAAAGTATTGAATCACTCCACTTATCAGGTTGACCTTTTAAGGTTTTAAGGTGAAATCCCGATCCCACCTCTTCTGCTCTCTAATCATCACATTCATCCTATTATTTACTAATAATAGGTTGTACATAAGTGTTTTTACTTTTTAGTTAATTAAATTTAATTTATATTCACATTCACCTTAGAAATAAGAATATAAAAGATGGTACACAAAAATGCTCTCACTTTTATATACCAGACTAAAATAAAATTGCGTGTGCTGCATACATTATTCTAATTACAAAATACTAATTTCGTGGTTATAGATCATACGTAATTTTTTTTAATAACATACTTCTTGCTGTATATATATAAGATACGTATATCTTTATACTTCCTTCGGTTCTACGAAGGCCTTAGCTATTTGTCAGTTAATTAATAAATAAGTGTATAAGACCTTGTTAACTGAATTATTTAATAATTTAATCTGGAAAATAAAGTACATAATCTACAAGTTGCTATCTTTAACAAAAAAATAAAAATAAAAAAAGTTGTCATAGCCTAGAGAACCACCAAAATCAAAATAATTCATTTTTAAAAAAATAAATGACAGGAGAGGTTGACCAATCCAAAATATCATTTGGATTATATATTGCATTTAAATTTTTTAAAATATTGTCATTAAATTAATTGTATGAACCCAAATGTAGAATTTGAATTATGTTTTCAAATAATTCAAATTGAACATGTGTTTGGATAATCTTAGTAAAAGTAATATTTAAATAGTCTAAATGTAGAAAAATGAGTATAATACTTAGATTTGAGTTGAGTTGTCGTAAATAGAGAAATCACCTAAATGTTTCGTCATCAACCAAACACATAGTAAATATAAAAAATTTAAAGAGTAATTGGCCTCTGGCTCCAGCATTGGCATCTGACCTTAGGGGCGGGGCAGGGCAGGAAGAGAGAGGCCTCTCCTTTTTTTTTTTTAATACAAATAAGGATAATTTTTTTTAGGGGTATTTTCCTTCAAAAAGTACAAAACATGCTTCTTATGTGACTATTCCATGAGTTTTTTTAACGAAACTAGACGGAAAAGACCAAATTATCACATTTTTAGAGAGTTAGGGTTAGTACAAAAAAAAAAAAAAAAAGAATAGCGACCATAGTATCACTTTTAAAGAGTTCAAGGACTATTAAGCCAATTACTCAAATTTAATTCTATATAGTCATCCAAACAAGAGCTTAAATATATAGACAATAACATTAAAAGCATCATAGCCACTCTCAAATCTAAGCATAGAGACATATCAAATTAGAAGTGTCTATCTTGATCAATGATCATCATGAATCCGTTTATGTTCAAAAATCCAACGGCAATTTAAGGGCTTGTTAGAACATCAAATCGAATTGGAAAAAATAAAATTGAATTGACTTTTTTTTTTAAAGAAAAAATCAAACATACTTAATTTTCTAACACCTATAATATCTAGATTCCCAATTTGAATGGATATGCAAAACAAATCTAACACTCGTAGGTAATAACACGATAACACGACTCGAAACCAATACGAACCTCTGGGGTTAGTGTTGGGGGAAAAAAAGGGTATAGGTTAGCTTTGGGTTGACATGAAATTGACACGAAAAAAAGGGTCAATTCCGGGTTGGCTAAGATAATTTTTTGAAATTGTTAATTTGATATGACTTTGTTATAAACTTGTAATCTTATCACAGTTTTCTCATAATGTTGTACTCTTATTTGCTAATTTTGATAGGTATTACCGTATTTTAGGAAGTTGTGAAAATTTAATTTGTTAAATGATGTAAAAAAAACTCAAGAAAAATACATTACTTTCGTGTGAATCATAGGTTCACGAATTAATTTCGTGTCATGGGTCATTTTCGAATCATGTTCATATCATTCCATTAGGTGATTGTGTCGTGTTCATCTCATAGTTTTCAAAGATTTTGTGTCACAAGTCGTGTTCGAGTTGAGCCAATATTAAAATACACATGATCAAAAACATGACACGAATTGCCACCCCTACTTTAGGGATTGGGGCCCTTGAACAGCCATAGGATGAGGGCAAGTTTGGGAGACGCACTCCCACCCAACCAGCCTTTATCCTGATGTACATATCTTCACATTTTTCATCAAATATTGATTAATCTTTAAATATGATTATTTTTGATTTGTACTTTTTATTTTTTTGGTGCTGCTAAAAGGTGAATTTCATCATCATTCAACAAAAATGCCAAAACAAAACAACCGATGTAGGGGAGCAACGCCTCCACATAAAGAGAGAGAAGGCCAAACGGTCATAGGACCTCCAAAAGACAAACCAAAACATTTGAATCAAACACCAGAAAACACAAAACAAACATGAAAAGAAAAGGCAATAAACAAATAGGGGACTCTATCAGCTAGAGGTGGGAATTTAGGCCGCCGTGGGCTATTTTAAAAGTTCGGGGCGGCCCGGCTCGGCCAGAATTTTTGAAATGTAAGCCCAGTCCGGCCCGCGAGCTTAGAGTGGGCCGGGCCCAATTTTTTATATTTTTATTTAATTTTATTTTTTATTTGTAATTTTTGAATAAATTTGTATATTTTTGATAATTTAATAATTTATCTTAGATAAAAAATAAAAAATTTTATACTTTGTTAAAAAATTTTATTATACTATTTCTATTAATTTTTATATTTATATTTATATTATAATTGCTTAGTTAGTACTTAATAATTATAATATTAGTTAGTTAGTTAACTTAATATTATAATTAAACTTTTAATTTTAATTGTTTAAGATTATAATTAAACTTTTATTTTTTTAAATTTTATTTTATTTTATATATATATAATTTTAATTATTTTTTTATTTTTTAAAATAACGAGCGGGCCGGGCCGGGTTGGTCCATCGGGCTTAAATATTCGGGCCGGGCCAGGCCGGGCCGTCGGGCCTAAAAGGAGAGCCCGGCCCGGCCCTTATTATAGGACCGGGCTTTTATAGGACCCGTAAAATGTGGGTTGGGCCGGGCCACCGACCGGGTCTAAATTACGGACCGTGGGCCGGCCCGTTTGGCCCGGCCCAAATTCCCACCTCTACTATTAGCAACGGCCAAATAGCCCAGACGAATCAAAGATTTAATTTAATTTATTATTATTATTATTATTATTTTTTGAGAATTAAAAAGAAAACGGCTAGGATGTTTTTAGAGAGACCGACCGTTGTAGAGAACGGTCAGCATCATTAGAGCCAAAACACCTGGTAAAAATAGAGACTTGGGCGCCAATTTTCTCTCTATTTCTCCTTCTTCCCTCTCCTCTTTCTTTCTTCGAAACCAAGTTTTGGGTGATGACCAAAATCGCCTTTAGCAGCTCAAAGATCTTGAATAACTAACCGTTGGGTTACTTCATCACAAAAAAAAAAAAAAAAAAAAAAAACAACAAAAAAAACCCTAACCGTTGGGCATTCAGAAGGGTTTGTAAATAGTGTTGAGCGCCAAGCTTTCTTTTTCGTTCTTTCTCATGGTCATGGGGGTTTCTTTTCTGGGTAGCCAAGTTTGGTGGTTTTTGATTTCTCTGCCTCCAGAGATTTCTCTTTTCTGTCTTTTTCTCTTTCACTCTTCTCAAAGGAAAGGCATTTCGTGGGGTTTTGGTATGGCTTTTTCCATCTCCAGGTACGACCAATTCTATTAAGTTGATTTTCTTCAATTTTTGAATTTTATGTATTTAGGAAATTTTTGGTCTCGTGGGAATAATTTTTGGAAGCTCTATAGTCTATACGATGATTCTTGTCTGCTTTTGGGAAAATAAATGATTTTTTTCCCTTCTAATCAAAATTGTATGATTTTTTCTGCTTTTGGGTTTTGATCTTTCTTCCTAAGTTATATATATATATATATTTGATAATCTATTGTTTCAATCTCAAAGTTTTAGAAATTGAAATCAACCTTTCGTGTTTGTCCCCTGATTTTAGGTCTGAAGACTTAGTCAAAATTTTTTATTTTTTATTATTTTTATTTTTTATTTTATTTTATTTTTTGGTGACATGGAAAACCATTGTTAACCTGTTGTCAAGTTGATGTCGTGTTTTTAATTTTTACTATAAAAGCCCTACAATCCTACAATTTGGCATATTGCACGGTTGCATTCGATTCAAGGCATGTTTTCTAATTTGGAATTGCTAACAAAATTATTATTATTGTTATTATTATTTTTTTTGTGACAGTGATACTAAATATCTGGTCTTCTCTTTGCTGCCTGTTCTTTGTTGTTTCTCAGATATACATTGATAAGATAGAGCTACCCAGTTGATGGAATGGCTTTCAAATTATGCTGCTTCAAGTAGAAGAAGCTTTTACTCAGCCATTGTCGAATGATGGTTGCAGGTAATAGTAAAAAAAAAGGCTAAATTCTTCTTTTTTGTTTATAAAAGAGGCAAAATCCTCATTACCATGTAAAATTTTTTTTTCCCCTTGTTCCACTACTTTAACCATTCACATACTCACCAAATTAGTTTACCAAATTTTGTTTGTTGACTGGAACGACATATTCTTGATAGTAAAGTTTTTTTAGTGGAAACACTTGCCCTTTTCACTTTATATCATGGGAAATGTTGAACCGGTAGACAGATAAATGTTGGTAAAAGAATCTGGTTGACTTTGTTTCCTGTTTCGTTTCATGTTATCATTATTTTCTTAAGTAACATTTTCTGTTCTTTTATTAATTTTTTATCCATTGTTGACTTTTGGATATTTAGATTTGTTAGTTACTTATTTTCGTTTTTTTTTTTTGTATGTTTATATCTGCTGAAACGAGGGGCTACACAAACATCAAATCCATTGTCAAATGATGACAATAGGTAATAATCAGAAGTAATCACTAAATTGCTTCCTTTTTTGTTTGGATGACTGTTCTCAATTTAGACAAAACATTTTTTTTGTTCAATAGAGGCAAAGTCATGATTGTTGTGTACAATATTTTCCTAGTTTATATTAATTTATCCATTCATATGTTAGCTAAATAAGTTTATCGAGTTTATTTTATTGATTGGAATGACATGTCTTTGATAGTACAGTTTTTTGAGTGGAAACACTTGCACTTTTCACTGTACATCATTGGAAATGTTGAACCAATATATAGATGAATTTTGGTAAATGAATTTGGTCGATCTGTTTCGTCATTTTATGCTATCAATATTTTCTTAAGTAACATTTTCTTGTATTCATTTGACTTTTGGAATTTGGATATTTAGATTTGTTAGTAACTGATTTTCTTTCTTGTGTGTTTATGTCTGTTAAAACGAGGGGCTACAAAACATCAATTTCAAGTGAGATTGGGAGCAAAGCTGTTGGAACAACTTGGTATCAGATCCAAAACATGTAAGTCCTATTATATGAATCTTTGTTTTCTTTTCTAAGACAATTAAATAAGCAGTACTTTTTCAGGACAGATTTTGTTGGCTAGCTGGTCTAATATGGATATGTCTTCTAATTGGATCAGCTTATAAAAGATTGATAGAGCTTGACAAGCCATCATAAAGGGAAAAAGGGGACCGCCAGAGATCTTCACAAGAACTCATGCGAGTGAATTTGATCACTTTTCTTTGTTGCTATAAATTCTTTATTTGATTAGGTAATCTTTATTATAGGCGCATGACATACTTGTAATTTAAGAGTAGAAAGCATAACTGGACTACATTTACATGTTGATCGTATATTGACTTGGCATGTTTTGTTACCTATATTTAGTTTTTTTTTTTTTTTTTTTTGGGCAGTGGGGACTTTGTTATCATTTCCTATTAGAAAGAGTAATTTTGTTCTTAGTATCTGAACTAGGCTATCTAGTGAGATTAGGATTGATTAATACATAAAGCTTTAGATTTTAATTTCACATGCGTTTTATTTAGTGCAGGACACAAAATGAGGATGTTTGTATTTGATTATGATTTCTAGTTTGAGGTTGCTATTTTTATTTTTATTTAGGTTGAGTTTAATTAGGATTTCTGCAACGTATTATCAGATTTAGGATGTTTATCTCTTTAGCAATTTATTTGGACAGCAGTCTCGAATTGGTTATGAATTGTCAGCCTATAAACTAGGCTTTTTATTTGTAATACAGTTCTCTTTTGCTATATTGATATCAGGTTTTGAATCTGTACTTCTGAATAGGCTACGATGCATCATCCGGTAGATAAGGCCTTATCTATGTAATATAGTCCAGTTTTTAACGTTTATTATTGAATTTTAGAGCCATGTTAGAGCGTTTTCTATTACTCCTTGAAAGAGTTTAAACTTCATCTTCCCTTCTATTCTGCCGTGTAAATTGGGAATCTGTATTTCTTAGTATTTTTAATGAGTTGTACCTTTATTACTTTAAATTTGATTAGCACTTTATTAGGATGTTTATGTATTTAATATATTTTTTTGATTTGTGACTTCCCGAATAGGCTATGATATATCAGCCTATGAACAATTATTTTGCTTTGTGTTATGGTTTAGCCTTTCAGTATTAGTAATATTATCAGATTACAAGTTATTCTAGTGTACTTTCTATCTGTACTCCTTGAAAGAGTGTAAACTTCATCTTCCCTTCTACTTCACTCCGCTAAGCAGTGATGTGGAATAGATAATTAGGGAATTTGTGTTTTATGAGGATTTCTTTGTTTCTCTGTCTTTTTCTCTTTCACTCTTTTTCCATATCCAGGTACGACCAATTCTATTAAGTTGATTTTCTTCAATTTTTGAATTTTATGTATTTAGGAAATTTTTGGTCTCGTGGGAATAATTTTTGGAAGCTCTATAGTCTATACGATGATTCTTGTCTGCTTTTGGGAAAATAAATGATTTTTTTCCCTTCTAATCAAAATTGTATGATTTTTTCTGCTTTTGGGTTTTGATCTTTCTTCCTAATATATATATATATATATATATATTGATAATCTACTGTTTCAATCTCAAAGTTTTAGAAGTGAAATCAACCTTTCGTGTTTGTTCCCTGATTTGAGGTCTGGAGACTTAGTAAAGGTGTTTTTTTTTTTTTTTTTGACATGGAAAACCATTGTTAACTTGTTGTCAAGTTGATGTCGTGTTTTTAATTTTTACTATAAAAGCCCTACAATCCTACAATCCTACAATTTGGCATATTGCACGATTGCATTCGATTCAAGGCATGTTTTCTAATTTGGAATTGCTAACAAAATTATTATTATTATTATTATTATTATTATTATTTGTGATAGTGATACTAAAACTGAGGAGAATAGGTTATGTTTCCAGCAATGAAGGCCGAAAAAACTAAGGAGAACGGGTTCTGGTTTCAGCAATGAAGGCTGAGAAAAAACTGAGGAGAAAAAGGCTCTGTTTTGGACTCAAAAAACAGAGGAAAAACAGGGCATAAAGAAGCAGCAGTTTGAAGGCCAAGAAAAAAAAAAAAAACGTTTTTATTTCTAGAGAGAACCTAAAGCTCTGATACCATGTGAAATTTTCTGTTTTCTATTATATCATTCAAGGAGAATTATACACGGTTTTATACACAAGCTGCACAACAAATTATGCTAATTACAAGGAGAAAAATCAGAAACTAACAAAAAAGGAAACTAACCCTAAAAGTTTGGATTCTAAATTAATGGGAATTTCTCTAACAGTTTCCCTATTCTATTAAGTCACATATTCGTGGGATTCAGTTTCCAACAATTATTATTTGTGATAGTGATACTAAACATCTGGTCTTCTCTTTGCTACCTGTTCTTTGTTGTTTCTCAGATATACGTTGATAAGATAGAGCTACCCAGTTGATGGAATGGCTTTCAAATTATGCTGCTTCAAGTAGAAGAAGGTTTTTCTCAGCCATTGTCGAATAATGGTTGCAGGTAATAGTACAAAAAAATTGCTAAATTCTTCTTTTTTGTTTATAACAGAGGCAAAATCCTCATTACCATGTAAATTTTTTTTCCCTTGTTCTACTACTTTAACCATTCACATACTCACCAAATTAGTTTACCAAATTTTGTTTGTTGACTGGAACGACATATTCTTGATAGTAAAGTTTTTTTAGTGGGAACACTTGCCCTTTTCACTTTATATCATGGGTAATGTTGAACCGGTAGACAGATAAATGTTGGTAAAAGAATCTGGTTGACTTTGTTTCCTGTTTCGTTTCATGTTATCATTATTTTCTTAAGTAACATTTTATGTTCTTTTATTAATTTTTTATCCATTGTTGACTTTTGGATATTTAGATTTGTTAGTTACTTATTTTCGTTTTTTTTTTTTTGTATGTTTATATCTGCTGAAACGAGGGGCTACACAAACATCAAATCCATTGTCAAATGATGACAATAGGTAATAATCAGAAGTAATCACTAAATTGCTTCCTTTTTTGTTTGGATGACTGTTCTCAATTTAGACAAAACATTTTTTTTGTTCAATAGAGGCAAAGTCATGATTGTTGTGTACAATATTTTCCTAGTTTATATTAATTTATCCATTCCTATGTTAGCTAAATAAGTTTATCGAGTTTATTTTATTGATTGGAATGACATGTCTTTGATAGTACAGTTTTTTGAGTGGAAACACTTGCACTTTTCACTGTACATCATTGGAAATGTTGAACCAATATATAGATGAATTTTGGTAAATGAATTTGGTCGATCTGTTTCGTCATTTTATGCTACCAATATTTTCTTAAGTAACATTTTCTTGTATTCATTTGACTTTTGGAATTTGGATATTTAGATTTGTTAGTAACTGATTTTCTTTCTTGTGTGTTTATGTTTGTTAAAACGAGGGGCTACACAAACATCAATTTCAAGTGAGATTGGGAGCAAAGCTGTTGGAACAACTTGGTATCAGATCCAAAACATGTAAGTCCTATCATATGAATCTTTGTTTTCTTTTCTAAGACAATTAAATAAGCAGTACTTTTTCAGGACAGATTTTGATGGCAAGCTTGTCTAATATGGATATGTCTTCTAATTGGATTAGCTTATAAAAGATTGACAGAGCTTGACAAGCCATCATAGAGGGAAAAAGGGGACCGCCAGAGATCTTCAGAAAAACTCATGCGAGTGAATCTGATCACTTTTCTTTGTTGCTACAAATTCTTTATTTGATTAGTTCATCTTTATTACAGGCGCATGACATACTTGTAATTTAAGAATAGAAGGCATGATTGGACTACATTTACGTGTTGATCGTATATTGACTTGGCATGTTTCGTTACCTATACTTAGGTTCTTTTTTTTTTTCTTTTTTTGGGGCAGTGGGGACTTTGTTATCATTTCCTATTAGAAAGAGTAATTTATGTTCTTAGTATCTGAACTTGGCTATCTAGTGAGATTAGGATTGATTAATACATAAAGCTTTAGATTTTAATTTCACATGCTTTTTATTTAGTGCAGGACACAAAATGAGGATATTTGTATTTGATTATGATTTCTAGTTTGAGGTTGCTATTTTTATTTATATTTAGGTTGAGTTTAATTAGGATTTCTGTAACGTATTATCAGTTTTAGGATGTTTATCTCTTTAGTAATTTATTTGGACAGCAGTCTCGAATTGGTTATGAATTGTCAGCCTATAAACTAGGCTTTTTATTTGTAATACAGTTCTCTTTTGCTATATTGATATCAGGTTTTGAATCTGTACTTCTGAATAGGCTAGGATCCATCATCCGGTAGATAAGGCCTTATCTATGTAATATAGTCCAGTTTTTAATGTTTATTATTGAATTTTAGAGCCATGTTAGAGCGTTTTCTATTACTCCTTGAAAGAGTTTAAACTTCATCTTCCCTTCTATTCTGCCGTGTAAATTGGGAATCTGTATTTCTTAGTATTTTTAATGAGTTGTACCTTTATTACTTTAAATTTGATTAGCACTTTATTAGGATGTTTATGTATTTAATATATTTTTTTGATTTGTGACTTCCTGAATAGGCTATGATATATCAGCCTATGAACAATTATTTTGCTTTGTGTTATGGTTTAGCCTTTCAGTATTAGTATTATTATCAGATTACAAGTTATTCTAGTGTACTTTCTATCTGTACTCCTTGAAAGAGTGTAAACTTCATCTTCCCTTCTACTTCACTCCGCTAAGCAGTGATGTGGAATAGATAATTAGGGAATTTGTGTTTTATGAGGATTTCTTTGTTTATTTGGATCTATATTTAGTCTGAGTTTGATTGTGATTTGTATTATTTACCTTCAGGATTAGGATGTTGATTTATTTAGTGCTTAATATGAATTGGTATAGGCTATGATTTATCAGCAGCCTATAAGTAAGGCTTTAGCTTTCTAACATAGTTCAATTTTTATTTTTTGGTGTGTTGTCTATCTTTACTCCTTGAAAGAGTATAAACTTCATCTTCCTGTCTGTTGTGATGCATCAAGCGGCGATGGAGAATAGAGAATTAGGGGATTCATGTTGATTTATTTAATGCTTAATTTGAATTGGTGTAGGCTATAATTTATCAGCAGCCTATACGTAAAGCTTTAGCTTTCTGATCTAGTTCAGTTTCTTATTATTATTACCAGATAACAGTTTTTTTTTTTTTTTTTTTTTTTTTGTTTTTGTTTTGTGTATTGTCTATCTTTACTCCTTGAAAGAGTGTAAACTTCATCTTCCTGTCCATTGTGATGCGTCAAGCGGCGATGGAGGATAGAGAATTAGGGGATTCTTGTTTTATCAGTAGTTTTTTAATTATTGGTTGTAATCCATATTTAGTAGTTTGACTAGGATTTTTATTATTGACTATCACGAAGAGGATATCTATCTGTCTTATGTGATTTGAATAGGAGCTCTTGAATAGGCTACGGTTTATTAGCCTATAAATATGACTTTCCATTGTAATATAGTTTAGTTTTGAACTTGTATTATGCAAGTATAGAGTTCTTTTAGAGCATTTTCTCTCCTTATTCTTTGAAAGGAGAGTAAAATTCATCTTCGCTTCTATTCCACCACGTCAAGTGGTGATGTAAAGTGGAGTTAATTGGCGCTTTAGCGAACTTAGGAATTTAGACTATAGGTGAAATATGATAAAATAGGGAGTGACGTAGTGGCCAAGAACATTTTATATGAATAATCTGTCTTGGAATGTCAAGGAGGGTGGGGTTGGCAAGGAAGAGAATGGTGATCAAAGAGACTGTGCAGGGTGATACCGGATATGGTTATTTTACAAGAATTTAAAAAAGGCGTGGCTTGAGGAAAGGAACATAAATGTGTCAAGTGTGGGATGGTTTTCAAGTTCATGGTAAAACATAAAAGTAAAGAAGGAACATATTGGGAGATGGAAAGAGGATGTTTTTTTTGGAGATCAAAGGTTGGTCAAGTGAGGTTATCCCTTGTTAAGAACAGAAATTCATTAAGGACGTCTTGGGAGATTTAAGTTTTGTCAGGGATTGAGCGGCTGGACAGCAAGGAGGAAAATGGGCCTCTTGTTAAGAACAGAAATTCGTTAAGTTGTCAATGCTGGGAGGGTTTCAAGTACATGAAAACAAATAAATAAAGGAACCTATTATCAGATGGAATAAGTTGTTAGTGATGTTAACTTTGAGATTGAGCGGCTGGACAGAAGGAAAATGGGCCTCTTGGAAAAGGCTGAAAATCATTACGTTGTCAATGGTGGAAGGGTTTCAAGTTCATGGAAACAAATAAATAAAGGAACATATTATCAGATGGAATAAGTTGTAAATGATGTTAACTTTGAGATTGAGCGGCTGGACAGAAGGAAAATGGCCCTCTTGGAAAAGGCTGAAAATCATTACGTTGTCAATGGTGGAAGGGTTTCAAGTTCATGGAAACAAAGGATTGAAGGAACATATTTTGCTTTGTGTTATGGTTTAGCCTTTCAATATTAGTATTATTATCAGATTACAAGTTATTCTAGTTTACTTTCTATCTGTACTCCTTGAAAGAGTGTAAACTTCATCTTCCCTTCTACTTCACTCCGCTAAGCAGTGATGTGGAATAGATAATTTGGGAATTTGTGTTTTATGAGGATTTCTTTGTTTATTTGGATCAATATTTAGTCTGAGTTTGATTGTGATTTTTATTATTTACCATCAGGATTAGGATGTTGATTTATTTAGTGCTTAATATGAACTGGTATAGGCTATGATTTATCAGCAGCCTATAAGTAAGGCTTTAGCTTTCTAATATAGTTCAGTTTGTCATTATTATTATACCAGATTACAGGATTTTTAAATTTTTTTTTTTGGTGTGTTGTCTATCTTTACTCCTTGAAAGAGTATAAACTTCATCTTCCTGTCCGTTGTGATGCGTCAAGCGGCAATGGAGGATAGAGAATTAGGGGATTCATGTTGATTTATTTAATGCTTAATTTGAATTGGCGTGGGCTATGATTTATCAGCGGCCTATACGTAGAGCTTTAGCTTTCTGATCTAGTTCAGTTTCTCATTATTATCACCAGATAACAGTTTTTTTTTTTTTTTTTGGGTTCTTTTTTTTTGGTGTATTGTCTATCTTTAGTCCTTCAAAGAATGTAAACTTCATCTTCCTGTCCATTGTGATGCGTCAAGCAGCGATGGAGGATGGAGAATTAGGGGATTCTTGTTTTATCAGTAGTTTCTTATTATTGGCTGTAATCCATATTTAGTCGAGTTTGATTAGGATTTTTATTATTGACTATCACGAAGAGGATATCTATCTGTCTTATGTGATTTGAATAGGGGCTCTTGAATAGGCTACGGTTTATTAGCCTATAAATATGACTTTCCATTGTAATATAGTTTAGTTTTGAACTTGTATTATGCAAGTATAGAGTTCTTTTAGAGCATTTTCTCTCCTTATTCTTTGAAAGGAGAGTAAAATTCATCTTCGCTTCTATTCCACCACGTCAAGTGGTGATGTAAAGTGGAGTTAGTTGGCGCTTTAGCGAACTTAGGAATTTAGACTATAGGTGAAATATGATAAAATAGGGAGTGTCGTAGGGGCCAAGAACATTTTATATGAATAATCTGTCTTGGAATGTCAAGGAGGGTGGCGTTGGCAAGGAAGAAAATGGTGATCAAAGAGACTGTGCAGGACGATACCGGATATGGTTATTTTACAGGAATTCAAAAAAGGCGTGGCTTGAGGAAAGGAACATAAATGTTGCCAAGTGTGGGATGGTTTTCAAGTTCATGGTAAAATGTAAAAGTAAAGAAGGAACATATTGGTAGATGGAATGAGGATGTTTTTTTGGAGATCAAAGGTTGGTCAAGTGAGGTTATCCCTTGTTAAGAACAGAAATTCATTAAGGACGTCTTGGGAGATTTAAGTTTGGTCAATGATTGAGCGTCTGGACAGCAAGGAGGAAAATGGGCCTCTTGTTAAGAACAGAAATTTGTGAAGTTGTCAGTGCTGGGAGGGTTTGAAGTTCATGAAAACAAATAAATAAAGGAACATATTATCAGATGGAATAAGTTGTCAGTGATGATAAATTTGAGATTGAGCGGCTAGACAGAAGGAAAATGGGCCTCTTGGAAAAGGCTGAAAATCATTACGTTGTCAATGGTGGAAGGGTTTCAAGTTCATGGAAACAAAGGATTGAAGGAACATGTTATAGATGGAATAATTATATATGGGGAGATTTAAGGTTGGTGAAAAGTAATGTTATCTCTGAATTGAGAGGCAGGACAGCAACGAGGAAAATGGGCCTCTTGGAAAAAACCGAAATTCATGAAATTGTCAAGGGCGGGAGGGTTTCAAGTTCATGGAGAAACTGAAATGCATGACGGAACATATTAGGAGAGCTACTCTGAGTAATTCCTTTTTTTTTTTTTTGGATCTATTGAATTGCATTTTTTTTGTTTGCTGTTTAACTATCTCTTTTATTCCATCCAACTAGGACTGAAGAATCCGCAGTTGCTCAAGCAAGAAATTAAAGACTCCATGACTACCATGTGCTTAGGATACCGGCTCAAGTTAATCGAGAAAGGAATAGAGGAGCATTTGAAGTCTCAGCAAGGGATTCTGGTTTTCATCTAATTAGTTTAAAGGCTAATCTTTCTTTGATGTTTTCATTTGCAGGCATGCATATACACCAAGTACAGTAAGCTCTGAAAGGTAATTAATTTTTCGTATGATGAGCATTCAATTTTTGGATTTGTTGCTTCTCGTTAGCCCTTAGATCAACTTTCTTTCTAGGGCTATTGCATATTTGAAAGTTGGTTGGTTTGCATAGATTAGTCTTGTTCCTGATAAAAAAATGGTTAGTTCTTAGGTATTAATATTTTTTTTTTTAATTATTATTATTTTCATTTGTTTGAAGTTTGTTGCTTGCTTTGCAATGAAATCCGTACTTTCGTTTTCCTGTTTTTCCCTTTCACAGTGCTCTTTCAGTTCTTGGGATGGGAAAGCCACAGGGGTTGCATCCAGAGTCAGTGCCTGATTCGATTAATACCTATTGTACAGTGGAATAACTGCTACTGTCAGCTGGTAACATTTACGTTTTTTCTTCAAATGTTTGCAAATTTTTTTTTTAAATTATTGTGAACTTTGTTGCTTGCTTTGCATTAATGAAATCATTACTTTCTTTTTTCTGGCTATTTTTCACAGTGCTCATTCACTTCTTGGGATGGGAAAGCCAGATACGTTGCATCCAGAGTTAGCAGCAGATTCGATTAATATATGTTGCACCATGGAATACCTACTAGTATCAGCTGGTAATATGAACGTTTTGTTTCTAAGTGTTTGCAATTTTTTACACACCTCTTTATCATTTGTGTAATGACTTGATCTTCTTCTTTTTGTTTTTTTAGATTAGATGTGGCCTGTTCTGATCAAGAGGATGTACTAGAGCTATAACGTGATCAACAGGACTGCAAGGTGTGTATTCTCTTCTTAAAATTGTGATATACATTTGAATCTTTGAATTATAACTCGTCTCTACAAGAATGGACAACAGTGACAACTTGTTTAAATGATTGGTGTCCAGAATAAGAAGTTTATCATCTTAAAAAAACGATGCTTAGGTGAAGATATCGTACATTGTTGAAGAAAATGAGGTAGTTCTCTTTTTTAAGCTTCTTTGCGATGTGTCTTTACTATAATGGTTACTGCTGGGAACTTTGTGGACGAACGGGTGAAGGTTTATTTGTTTACTGATTTTGTAGGATGTGAAGATCTCATGAAGTTGCCATTTTTTAGGATAAGCAGTTTATCTCATCCATTGTTGACACAAATCAGGTAATTCTCTTTTTTAAGTTTCTTTGCAATGTGTTTTTTCTGTAATGATTATTGTCTGGAACTTTATGGATGAACAGGTGAAGGTTTATTTGTTTACTGGTTTTGCAGGACACAAAGGTTTAACGTAGTTGCCATTTTTTTAGGATAAGCAGTTTATCTCACGAATCAGGTAGGTCTCTTTTTTAAGTTTCTTCACAATGTGTCTTTAATGTAATGGTTATTGTCAAGAACTTTATGGATGCATGGCCAAATGTTTATTCGTTTACTGGTTGTGTAGGATGCAAAGATTTCTTAAAGTTGCCATTTTTTGGAGTGAGGAAAGGAAAGTTCTCTGTCTCTTATCCTCCCTCCACCTCTCTCTCCCCTTCCCTCATTGAAATAGAAGAAGCATAAAAAGTTAGGGAGTCAGTTTTTATAGTTTTGTAAGTTATTTTATTTTATTTTATTTTTTAATAAATCTTTAGATTGTGTTTTTAGTTTAGAACTCTTTACTATTTGTTTTCTTAGCTTAGGATTTCTATCTATTAAGCATTTTAAGTCAATCAGAACTCATTAAATTGGGCTAGGATTTATCAGCCAATAATGAAGGCTTTATCTTTGTAATATAATTCTATTTTACATTACCAAATTACATAGTTATTTTAGAGCATCTTATACTTGTACTCCGTGAAAGAGTATAAACTTCATTAGTAGTTATGCAGGATAGATATTATACCGGACTCCGTGAAAGAGTATAAGCTTCATCTAGCAGTTATTTTGGATTGATGAGAGGGGAACTCATGTTATACCTATACTCCATGAAAGAGTATAAACTTCATCTAGCATTTATGCATGACAGATATTAGGGAATTTGTGTTATACCTGTGCTCCATGAAAGAGTATAAACTTCATCTAATTTGTGTTATACCTGTACTCCGTGAAAGAGTATAAACTTCATCTAGCATTTATGTAGGATAGATATTAAGGAATTCGTGTTATACTTGTACTCCGTGAAAGAGCATAAACTTCATCTAATTCGTGTTACACCTGTACTCCAGGAAAGAGTATAAACTTCATCTAGCATTTATGTAGGATAGATATTAGGATATTCGTGTCATACCTGTACTCCGTGAAGAGTTTAAACTTCATCTAGCATTTATGCATGACAGATATTAGGGAATTCATGTTATACCTGTACTCCATGAAAGAGTATAAACTTCATCTAATTCGTGTTATACCTGTACTCAGTGAAAGAGTATAAATTTCATCTAATTTGTGTTACACCTGTACTCCATGAAAGAGTATAAACTTCATCTAGCATTTATGCAGCACATATATTAGAATATTCGTGTTATACCTGTACTCCAGAAAAGAGTTTAAACTTCATCTAGCATTTATGCATGACAGATATTAGGGAATTCGTGTGATATTTGTACTCCATGAAAGAGTATAAACTTCATATAATTCGTGTTATACCTGTACTCCCTGAAAGAGTATAAACTTCATCTAGTATTTATGCGGGACAGATATTAGGGAATTCGTGTTATACCTTTACTCCATGAAAGAGTATAAACTTCATCTAGCAGTTTTTCTGGACTGATTATAGGGAATTTGTATTATAATTGTACTCCGTGAAAAAGTACAAACTTTTTTAGCTGTTCTGCAGGACAGATGGGAATTCATATTATACCTGTACTCCGTGAAAGAGTATAAACTTCATTAGCAGTTATGCAGGACAGATATTAGGGAATTCGTGTAAGCCTATTCTCCTTGAAAGAGTACAAAATTCGTATGTGATTGTCATTATTTTTTAGTTTGATCTTGTTTTTTTGGGTTAGGATGTTTATTTATGCATAGTTCATTTTGTAATAAATGATATTTTTCTTAACCATATACTTTTTGATTGGAGACCCTTACCCATATTATTATATGGTCAGGATGATGCAATCCATATAATTTGCTATTAGACTCTATGCACTTGTTTCTTTTTTCTTTTTTCTTTTTCTTTTTTTTTTTTTTTTAAAGCAGTTTAATGTTGTAAATCTTCTTAACGAAACAGTATGTAGTAATACAGTAGCTACTTTTTTCACGTATGTTCATATTTTATTTTTTGAAATGAGTGGCTGACCTATGAAGTAGCAAGAATCAAAGGCATTGTCAATGACGGTAGCAGGTCATGATACAGAAAATCCACTAGCAGGTAACAATACAGAAAATCCACTAAATTCTTCTTTTGTTTTAAATGTTTGTTTTTAGTAGTTGTTAAACTTTTAATTAATTGCTTGCATGATGTAAAAATCAATTCTCATATTGTCTTTGTGGTTTTGATTAATTAATGAGTGATTTTTTATTTTTAGATGAAAATTGGTCTATTTGAAGTCATAAAAGGCTCTTTGTCAGGGGAGAGACAACTGATATTTCTCAAGAGACAATTGATTTTTAAGTGAGACTTTTGCCTTCTATTTTATTTTTTATTTTTTTAAGTACGTTTATTTTCCTTTCTCAAACACAAGAATAAGAGTTGCTTGCTTTTGTTGTTTTCTTTTTTTTATTATTATTATTTTCATTTTTATGAAGTTTGTTGCTTGAAGTGCAATGAAATCCGTACTCTCTCTCTCTCTCTCTCTCTCTCCTTTCTGCCTTTTCCTTTTTACAGTGCTCTTTCACTTCTTGGGATGGGAAAGCCAGTGGCGTTGCATCCAGAGTTAGTGCCTGATTCGATTAATACCAAGTGCACTGTGGAATAACTGCTAATATCAGCTGGTAACATTTATGTTTAGTTTTTAAATATTTGCAATTAAAAAAAAATTGTTGTGAAGTTTGTTGCTTGCTTTGCATCAATGAAATCATTACTTTCTTTTTTCTGGCTTTTTTTCACAGTGCTCATTCACTTCTTGGGATGGGAAAGCCGGACACGTTGCATCCAGAGTTAGCAGCAGATTCGGTTAATATATGTTGCACTATGGAATAACTGCTAATATCAGCTAGTAATATGAACGTTTTGTTTCTAAGTGTTTGCAATTTTTTACACGCCTCTTTATCATTTGTGTAATGACTTGATCTTCTTCTTTTTGTTTTTTTAGATTAGATGTGGCCTGTTCTGATCAAGAGGATGTACTAGAGCTATAATGTGATCAACAGGACTGCAAGGTGTGTATTCTCTTCTTAAAATTGTGATATACATTTGAATCTTTGAATTATAACTCGTCTCTACAAGAATGGACAACAGTGACAAATTGCTTAAATGATTGGTGTCCAGAATAAGAAGTTTATCATCTTAAAAGCACGATGCTCAGGTGAAGATATTATACATTGTTGAAGAAAATCAGGTAGTTCTTTTTTTTAAGTTTCTTCGCAATGTGTTTTTACTATAATGGTTACTGCTGGGAACTTTGTGGATGAATGGGTGAAGGTTTATTTGTTTACTGATTTTGCAGGATGCGAAGATCTCATGAAGTTGCCATTTTCTAGGATAAGCAGTTTATCTCATCCATTGTTGACAAAAATCAGGTAGTTCTCTTTTTTAAGTTTCTTTGCAATGTGTCTATACAATAATGGTTATTGTCAAGAACTTTATGGATGCATGGGCAAATGTTCATTCGTTTACTGGTTTTGTAGGATGCAAATATGTCTTGAAGTTGCCATTTTTTGGAGTGAGGTAAGGAAAGTTCTCTCTCTCGTACGCTCCCTCCACCTCTCTCCCTCCCTCCCTCCTTCTTTGATATAGAAGAAGCATAGAAAAGTTAGGGAGTTAGTTTTCAAAGTTTTGTATTTTTTATTTTTTTTTATAAATCTCCAAATTGTGTTTTTAGATTAGGGCTCTTTACTATTTGTTTTCTTATCTTAGGATTTCTATCTATTAAGCATTTTAAGATAATTAGAACTCATTAAATTAGCCTAGGGTTTATCACCCAATGAAGAAGGCTTTATCATTGTTATATGGTTCTGTTTAATATTATTTTTTTAAGAGTCTTTAATCAATCACAAATTACATAGTTATTTTAGAGCATTTTATACTTGTACTCTGTGAAAGAGTATAAACTTCATCTAGTAGTTATTCTCGACTGATGATAGGGAATTCAAATTATACTTGTACTCCATGAAAGAGTATAAACTTCATTTAGTAGTTATTCTGGATTGATAATAGGAAATTCATCATATATGTGTATGCTGTGAAAGAGTATAAACTTCATTAGCTGTTATGCAGGACAGATATTAGGGAATTCATATTATATGTGTACTCTGTGAAAGAGTAGAAACTTCATCTAGCAGTTATTCTCGACTAATGATAGGGAATTCATATTATGCTTGTATTCCGTGAAAGGGTATAAACTTCATCTAGCAGTTATGTAGGATAGATAGTAGGGAATTCGTGTTATAACTGTACTCCATGAAAGAGGAATTCATGTTATACCTGTACTCCAAGAAAGAGTATAAACTTCATCTGGTGGTTATTTTGGAATGATGATAGGGAATTTGTATTATACCTCCACTCCGTGAAAGAGTATAAACTTCAGTAGCAGTTATGCAGGACAGATATACGGGAATTCGTGTTATGCCTATATTCCTTGAAAGAGTACAAAATTCATATTTGATTGTTATGATTTTTAAGTTTGAGCTTGTTTTTTAGGGTTAGGATGTTTACTTATGCATAGTTCTTTTTTTAATAAATGATATTTTTGTTAACCATGTAGTTTTTTGAGTGGAGACCCTTTTAACTGTATGTTCGGATGATGCCCATCAACTGATAAACAAAATTTGATAAACAGACTTGGTAGTTTAGTTTATTGCAGTTCATATAATTTGCTGTTTGACTCTATGCACTTGTTTCTTTAAAAAAAAAAAAAAAGGTTTAATATTGTAACATGAATCTTCTTAACATAACTATGCGATAATACAATGAGTAACTATACTTCTTTTTTCATGTATGTTCATATTTTATTTTTTGAAATGAGTTGCTGACCTATGAAGTGGCAAGAATCAAAAGTATTGTCAACGAGGGTGGCAGGTAACAATGCAGAATATCCACTAGCAGGTAACAATACGGAAAATCCACTAAATTCTTCTTTTGTTTTAAATATCAGCTGTTAATAGTTGTTAAAGGTTTAATTAATTGCTTGCATGATGTAAAAATCAATTC
The DNA here is from genome assembly GCA_025413485.1 of Ficus microcarpa. Lineage (NCBI taxonomy): Eukaryota > Viridiplantae > Streptophyta > Magnoliopsida > Rosales > Moraceae > Ficus > Ficus microcarpa. The sequence continues at coordinate 4,850,367 of CM046383.1, read as the reverse complement.
TCATAATTTTCTTTGTGGTTTTGATTAATTAATGAGTGATTTTTATTTGCAGGTGAAAATTGGTCAATTTAAAGTCTTAAAATGCTGAAGAGACAACTGATATTTCTCAAGAGACCACTGATTTTAAAGTGAGACTTTTGCCTTCTATTTTATTTTTTATTTTTTATTATTTTTTTAAGTACGTCTATTTTCCTCTCTCAAACAAAAGAATAACACAAGTTGTAATGTTCTATTGGGTCTATGCGTAACATTCAAAAGGGTATCTTGAGGTGGATTCGTTGCGAGTCATATGAGCATAGTGAGTCAAATTGTTTCATTCTATTCCTTTCCTCACATATTGTAACATTTACCAGATTGTAGGAGGCTTTGTAGCGTGCAAAAGCTTTAAAGGGCTTGGTGGGATTTACTTTTCAACAGGTTCGATCTTTCACTCTACAGGTAAATTTTAAATTTTTTTTTCTTTTAGCCCCCAACTTTTACACTTCAATTTTTGAGGAACAAGATAAAATAATTCAACAGGAAGCATATTTTCATTTCATGACAGGTTTTTCAAGTGAGATTGGGAGAAAATGTGTTGCAACAACTCAGTATCAAATCCTATACATGTAAGTCCTATTTCATGAATATGATCTCTTTTCAAAGACAATTAATTACGCAAACAATCCTATTCTACAACATATTCTGATGGTGAGCTGGTCTAATATGAATATCTCCTACTTGTATCAGCTTATCAAAGATTGACCGAGCTTGACAAGCCATCATAGAGGGGAGTTAGGGGGACCACCATAGTTTTTCACAAGAAAATCATGCGAGTGAAGCTGAGGTAAGAGAATATTTGATTGGCATATGATATTTCTTTTTCACTACAAATTCTTTATTTGATTAAGTCATCTCGTTGTAGGCAAATGACACACTGGCAGTACCTAAGAGTAGCAGGCTCTCAAGGGCTGGCTAACATGTTTTGGAGGAGAGCATAGCTTGAGTAGCAATCTCATTCATAGCTCAACCCAAAATGCTCTGTTACCTATATTTTGTTTGAGCCTTTTTTTTTTTTTTGTTATTTTGTATTGGTACTTATTATTATTTCGTAGTAGAATTAGTATTTTTATCTTCTTAGTATTTGAACTAGGTTATCTAGTGAGATTGAGATTGATTAGTCCACAAACAAAGCTTTAGACTTTAGTTTCGTATGCGTGTTTTTTTTTTTTTAATGCAAACAAAATCTTCGGAAATTTGTGTTTGATTATGATTTTTGGTATTTTTTTGGTGGCTATCTATATATATCTAGCTTGAGTTTACTTAGGGTTTTTGTTATTTATTGTCAGGTACCAGATCTTTATCTGGTTAGTATTTCAGATGAATTAGGACTCCTGAATACATAAGGCTTTATCTTTGTAATACGGTTCTGTTTTGCAGTATTGTTATCAAATTACATTGTTATTTTTTTGTATTTTCTATCTGTACTCCTTGAAAGAGTATAAACCTCATCTTTCCTTCTACTCTACTGCGTTAAGCTGTGATGTCGAATAGTTAATTAGTGGATTCGTGTTTACTTAGAATTTTATTTATTTATTTATTTGGTGGTTATCTATATTTAGTTTGAGTGTGCTTAGTATATAATTTATTATCGGGCCTGGGATTGTATTTGAATCTGAATAGACTATGATTTATTAGGCTTAATCTTTGTATTGTAGTTCATTTTTTCATTACAACTATCAAATTACAGAGTTATTGTAGAGCAATTTCTATCTTTTACTCCTTGAAAGAGTAAAAACTTCATCTTCCCTTCGAGTCTGCCCTGTACTTTGGTGATGTACAACAAATACTTGGGATATTGGATTTTTTGTGGATTTTTATTTTATGTGATTGTTACCTGTTATTAAGTTTGAATTTGTTTCAGACTTTACCTATTTATTATTATCTGAGACTCCTGAATAGGCTACAAAATATTAGCCTATAAACAATGATTTTAACTGTGCACACGTACAAAGTTATTTTAGTGTATTTTCAACCTTACTCCTTGAGAGAGTAGAAACTATCTTAGTGTATTTTCTGCCTTACTTCTTGAAAGAGTATACACTTGTGTATTTTTGCCTTACTCCTTGAAAGAGTATAAACTTCATATATTACGAAGCTAGTTTAGTGTATTTTCTACTTCATATGTTACGAAGCAAGTTTAGTGTATTTTCTACCTCACTCCTTGAAAGAGTATAAACTATTTTTGTGTCTTTTCTGCCTTACTCTTGAAAGAGTATAAACTTAATATGGTTTTTTCTACCTACTCCTTGAAAGATTATGAATTGTTCTTGTGTTTTTTCTTTCTTGCTCTCTTGAAAGAGTAAAAACTTGATATGGTATTTTCTACCTTACTCCTTCAAAGAGAAGAAACTATTTTGTGTATGCTCTTCCTTACTTTCAAATCCGAGGCATCAAGTGATGATGTAGGACACATATTAGGGAATTCTTGTTTGTTAGGATTTTTTCAGGTCGCTTATATTTAGTTTGAATTTGATTAGAAATATTATTCGCTTTTTACTTTCAAGTTTAGGATGTTTATCTATTTATAGTGGTAATGTAGAACAGATGATTAGTGCCGAGGGAAGTTAGGAATTTAGAGTATCGGGTGAAGTTGGGCCAAGCAAATTTTTCATGTAGGATGAGAAGGGTGAATTGGAAAGTAAAGGGGGGTGGGTGGCAAGGAAGAGAAGAATGATTGAAGAGATTATGTATGATGAGACCGGAACTGGTTATTTTGTAGGAAGTAAAAAAGAGTCGCTTGATGAAAGGTTGGTAGCGTTTCCAGTTCATGGAAGAACTAAAGCAATGATGGAACATACGGAGATGAAGAAAAAAAAAAAAGAAAAACAGAAAAGAAAAGAAGAGATTTTTGGACATTTAAGGTTGGTGAAAAGCCATGTTCTCCCTGAAATATAGGGGCTGCACAGCAAGGAAGAAAATGGTCCTCTTGGAAACAATGGAAGTTCATTAAGTAGTCAGGGGTGGAAGGATTCATGGAAACAAAGGAATGAAGAGACTAGTAGATGAAACAAGAACAGATGATTAGTGCCGAGGGAAGTTAGGAATTTAGATTATCGGCTGAAGTTGGGCCAAGCAAATTTTTCATGTAGGATGAGAAGGGTGAATTGGAAAGTCAAGGGGGGTGGGTGGTAAGGGAGAGAAGAATGATTGAAGAGATTATGTATGATGAGACCGGAAATGGTTATTTTGCAGGAAGTAAAGAAGAGTCGCTTGATGAAAGGTCGGTAGCGTTTCCAGTTCATGCAAGAACTAAAAGCAATGATGGAACATACAGGAGATGGAAAAAAAAAAAAAAAAAAAAAAGAAAAGAAAAGAAGAGGTTTTTGGACATTTAAGGTTGGTGAAAAGCCATGTTATCCTTGAAATATAGAGGCTGCACAGCAAGGAAGAAAATGGTCCTGTTGGAAACATTGGAAGTTCATTAAGTAGTCAGGGGTGGAAGGATTCATGGAAATAAAGGAATGAAGATACTAATAGATGGAATAGGAACAGATGATTAGTGCCGAGGGAAGTTAGGAATTTAGAGTATCGGGTGAAGTTGGGCCAAGCAAATTTTTCATGTAGGATGAGAAAGGTGAATTGGAAAGTCAAGGGGGGTGGGTGGCAAGGAAGAGAAGAATGATTGAAGAGATTATGTATGATGAGACCGGAAATGGTTATTTTGCAGGAAGTAAACAAGAGTCGCTTGATGAAAGGTTGGTAGCGTTTCCAGTTCATGGAAGAACTAAAAGCAATGACAGAACATACAGGAGATGAAAAAAAAAAAAGTTGAGGTTTTTGGACATTTAAGGTTGGTGAAAAGCCATGTTATCCCTGAAATATAGAGGCTGCACAGCAAGGAAGAAAATGGTCCTCTTGGAAACAACAGAAGTTCATTAAGTAGTCAGGGGTGGAAGGATTCATGGAAACAAAGGAATGAAGATACTAGTAGATGGAATAAGAACAGATGATTAGTGCCGTGGGAAGTTAGGAATTTAGAGTATCGGGTGAAGTTGGGCCAAGCAAATTTTTCATGTAGGATGAGAATGGTGAATTGGAAAGTCAAGAGGGGTGGGTGGCAAGGAAGAGAAGAATGATTGAAAAGATTATGTATGATGAGACCGGAAATGGCTATTTTGCAGGAAGTAAAAAAGAGTTGCTTGATGAAAGGTTGGTAGCGTTTCCAGTTCATGGAAGAACTAAAAGCAATGATGGAACATACAGGAGATGAAAAAAAAAAAAAGAAAAACAGAAAAGAAAAGAAGAGGTTTTTGGACATTTAAGGTTGGTGAGAAGCCATGTTCTCCCTGAAATATAGAGGCTACAGAGCAAGGAAGAAAATGGTCCTCTTGGAAACAACGGAAGTTCATAAAGTAGTCAGGGGTGGAAGGATTCATGGAAACAAAAGAATGAATATACTAGTAGATGGAATAAGAACAGATGATTAGTGCCGAGGGAAGTTTGGAATTTAGAGTATCGGGTGAAGTTGGGCCAAGCAAATTTTTCATGTAGGATGAGAAAGGTGAATTGGAAAGTCAAGGGGGGTGGGTGGCAAGGAAGAGAAGAATGATTGAAGAGATTATGTATGATTAGACCAGAAATGGTTTTTTGCACGAAGTAAAAAAGAGTCGCTTGATGAAAGGTTGGTAAGCGTTTCCAGTTCATGGAAGAACTAAAAGCAATGATGGAACATACAGGAGATGGAAAAAAAAAAAAAAGTAGAGGTTTTTGGACATTTAAGGTTGGTGAAAAGCCATGTTATCTCTGAAATATAGAGGCTGCACAGCAAGGAAGAAAATGGTCCTGTTGGAAACATTGGAAGTTCATTAAGTAGTCAAGGGTGGAAGGATTCATGGAAACAAAGGAATGAAGATACTAGTAGATGGAATAAGAACAGATGATTAGTGCCGAGGGAAGTTAGGAATTTAGAGTATCGGGTGAAGTTGGGCCAAGCAAATTTTTCATGTAGGATGAGATGGGTGAATTGGAAAATCAAGGGGGGTGGGTGGCAAGGAAGAGAAGAATGATTGAAGAGATTATGTATGATGAGACCGGAAATGGTTATTTTGCAGGAAGTAAAAAAGAGTTGCTTGATGAAAGGTTGGTAGCGTTTCCAGTTCATGGAAGAACTAAAAGCAATGATGGAACAAACAGGAGATGAAAAAAAAAATGAAAAAATGAAAAGAAAAGCAGAGGTTTTTGGACATTTAAGGTTGGTGAAAAGACATGTTATCCCTGAAATATAGGGGCTGCACAGCAAGGAAGAAAATGGTGCTCTTGGAAACAATGGAAGTTCATTAAGTAGTCAGGGGTGGAAGGATTCATGGAAACAAAGGAATGAAGATACTAGTAGATGGAATAAGGGTGTCTACGGAGATTTAAGATTGGTCAGGTGATGCTATTTTCGAAATCAAGCGGCTGGACATCAAGGAGAAAAAAAAATCATCAAGTTGTTAAGGTTGGAAAGATTTCAAGTTCATTGAAAAACTGAAAGGAATGAATGAGGATAAAAGGAGATGGACAGAGGATTTCTTTGGAGATATAAGGTTGGTGAAAATGGATGTTATCTCTTTCATCAAGAGGCTGGACAGCGAGAAGGAAAACGAGCCTCTTAAAAACAAAAAAACTGAAATTCGTCAAGTTGTCAATGGTGGGAGGGTTTCAAGTTCATGGAAAAACTATAACGAATGAAGGAAATTATTAGGAAGTGGAATAGGGATGTCTATGGAGATCTAAGAATGTTTTTGGAGATTTGAGGATGGTGAAAATTGATGTCATCTCTGAAAATGAGAGACTCGACAATAAGGTGGAAACCGGGCTTTTGAAAAAAACTGAAATTTCATTTAGTTGTCGAGGGTGGGAGGGTTGCTTGTCTGTTTAGTTTGTTGTTTGAATTAGAACTTCTGATTAGGACACTATTTCTCCGTTTAGAACATTAGGATTTACCTACCTTTGTAATGTAGTCTACGTTTTTTGTTATGATTGTCAGACTTCATCTTTCCTTCTATTACGCAGCAGCGTTGAGAGGTGATGCGGACAAATTAGAGAATTTGTGTTTTACTACGGTTTCTATTTTTCTTGGCTGTCATGTAGTTTCAATTTTCGTTAGGATTATATTCTTTACTATCCGGATTAGGATGTTTGTCTACTTAGTATTGTATTAGCTTGATCTTCGTAACAGAGTATTTTTCTGTCCTTACACCTTGAAAGAGTATAAATTTCAATTTCCCTACGTCTCTGTTATAAACAGTGACGTGGGACAAATTATAAGGAAATATGTGTTCAGGATTTCTACTCTTTTTATTTGGCTGGTTTCCTATATTTCGTTTGCATTTGATTAGGATTTTTGTTATTTATTATTGGGATTAGGATGTTTATCTATCTAATATTTTAATTGAATTACGACTCTGATAAGAAGACTCTATCGTCGTAATGTACTTTAGTTTTCTATTATTAATATCAAATTATGCAGTTATTTTTGAGAATACTCTATTCTAACTTTTGCAAGAGTAACTAATTTTATTTGTCATTTCTAGTTTTGGAGCTACAAATTATGCAATCAATTGTATAAGTTATTTAGTTTTTCAAGTGGACAGTTTTGCCTTTTTCACTACTTTTTTTCTTGCCCTTTGCCCTACTTGATTGCGAAGGTCCGCAACTTACAAAACTTGAGGAATAAGAAATCTTGGTGATTCGTATTATTTCAATTAGATTCAATTTTGAAGTTTTATTTCACTCACTAGTTGATATTCGTCTTTTTTTTTCTTTTTTCCTTCAGACCAAAGAAATTTGTAATGTGTAAATGGCCTTCATTATCTCTCTCTCTCTCTCTCTCTCTCTATCTCTCAATATATATATATATATTCTTTTTGGGTCAATTAGCAGAAAACTGCCCTATATTGAATGCTTGGGCAAATGGAATGTTGTTTTGTAGAGATAAACAGCTATTTACTGTGACATGAATATTTTGACGTAGCAGTTTCATGCTTGTACTTTTTTTTGATTTATTGATATTAGTTATAAATCTATATCATCTTTTTGTTTTTTTTTTTTTCAATTATTATAGTTACTGTTACTGTTACAGAATTTGTCATTTACTGTAATACTTTTCTAATGGTTTAAAATGACTTAATGGAATAATGAGCTGCGGAGCGACAATAGCAAGTGCATCTTATATATATGTGTGTGTGTGAAATATAATGATATATATTACGAACAAAAATAATACAAGATATTTCATCTCTTTATATCCTGAAAAGAAATGAGAATATTCGATACTTATTCGAGACACAGTTTTTTTTTTTTTTTTTGGTTAAACTTACAAAACTAAGTTTTTTTTTGCTCAAGGAACACGATATTTTCTAAAGTATGCTATGTTTTGAGTAGAGATACTTGTACTTTTTAGATTACTTTATGTGGATAAATGACTTTTTCTAAGAGGTTTTTTTTTTTTTTTTTTTAATAAACGGTTGAAGTTTTGAAATATTAAAATAAGGACTCTATGTTTGGAAAATTATCATATTAGTGATTAAGTAATTAATCGATATTAATATGATTTTTTTAGTAATTATTAATTAACAGTTATTTTTTTAAATGCAATTTTTTTTTCATTTATTTAAATAATGGTTTGTTTTGAATTTAGGTTCTAATCTAAAAATTTCAACTTTTTTTTATTTTTTATTTTTTTAGAAAAGTCAACAAATTTCTTAATTAATTTTTAAAAAATTAACCAACTTTGAAATAAAATTTCAATTTCAACCTTTGTTGCAAACACACCCGAAGTGTTTAAAACTTGTACGCTTACTTAACTTTTCCTTTAATGAGAGTGTAGGAGTAGGACCCAACTAAAAAATAAAATTAAAATAAAAAAAATGAGTTAGGGCTGACAAGCAACAACAAGCGACATAAACTGGATGGAAAATAGAAAAACGACAACGCGCTTAACAAAACAATAAAAAATTGGAGGAAACCACATGAATAATCTTGAAGAACAACATCCACCACAGGAACAATAAAACGACAACAAACCGCAAAACAACTCAGACCATGTAGTCGATATCAACAATTCAACGTAACAAAACGTATCTGTTTGAGATTGACACCAACTGAAAACATACAGAAAAACATGAGTTTTGCTCCATCTTCTAATTTTTCATGTTTTCCTATTACAAAACAGGTTTCATGCAGATTATTTTTTTGATTTGTTTATTTTTTCTGATTTATTTGTAGGAAAAATTTACATTAGAAACAGTAGTTTTGTGCCATCAATAGCTATTATTCTTTTAACCATTAAGTTAATTTTTTCAACGGTCTAATCTGTTATTATCTACTTTAAAAAATTTGTAACGTACAATGCATAATTGCTTTTAGATATAGATCAGATCATTAAAAAAATTGACTTAAAAAATAATATTGATATGTTCCTATCATGACATTTTCCTTATTTATACGGGTGCTTGAGGACATGGAGAATGTAAAGGAGAACTCTTTAGAGAAAGAAAAAATGGTGAAGCCATGAATGAATCATATCATACCGAGGAGTATTCTCTGTGAAGGATCTGATAGAAGAGTAAACATGAATAAATTATTCCAAGCAGAGTATCATTCAATTAGCGTATTAATTAATAATTTGGTTGGACTGACTACTTAGGCCTGCTTTATACCACATAATTTGAAATTAATTCAGAACCAGAAGTTCCTCAACTTTGAAAGCAAAGTTTCACCGTTAAAATGTCCATCACTTTGAAATTTTGAGTTATGGTGATTGAGATTTGCCATTTAAATGCCCACTCACTTTGTGCCGTTTGGTGAGCCAACAAATCTCTTTTAACTCATTTAAAGTTTTTGAGGACCACCATTATAATAAATTTTTAATAAAATCTCACCATTCTTTCACTATTTAAATCTAAAGAAGAATGTTAATTGCGCTGTTTCTCTGATCTACATCGTTAGTTTCTGCATGATTCACATAAGTTTACAGTTCAAATCGTTCATTTACGATGCTGGCAAATGCACTTGATATTTCTCTTAAATCTAATAATGTTTGTACGGCTTTAAACAGAACACTTTCCAACCACATTCTCAACAGATCCATGCACGTTTGCTTTTATTGTAGAATTTACTTCTAATTAATACTATTAACACTCATTAATCATATACTTAAGTGAAACTTATGAATTCAAATCATACATCTTCAACATATCAAAAGACTCAACTCTGGGGGACATGCATGAATTGAAAAGAACCAAAATAAAAAAAAAACATACTTGCTGAGAATATAGACAAAAAACGGTACAACTTTGATGAAATATCACATTACATAATATAAAGCAAGCACTGCTAAAAAGGGATGTGATATATTAATACACCAATATGAAAAAACATCTCCTTTTATCAACTTCATTGAAAAACACCTCAAGCATTCCTCTTCTTTGCTTTCCTTTTCCCTATAATAAACCACCAGCAACCACCACCACCGCCGCTGCCGACACGGCGGCTTCCTTGCCTGCATTTACATGAAAAACCCGGAGTAATTATTAGAACAATATATATATATATATATATATATATATATATAAAGTTTGAGGTTATTAACTTGACTTTGATTCTAATTAAAGTCTTGTGTGAATGGCCAAGTAAATTTGTGAATATTTATGTTGCTTTTTGCACAAGGCAAACAAACTATTTAAGATATTGAAAGTTTACCAACCGTGTCACGAGATATCTCATACCATATACAATGCCAACCTTTTGACCAATTCTCACACTTCACAGTTCTCTTGCTTTCTCTTTCCCACAATTCTCTTTCCCTATTACCCGTTTTCTAGATACCCACGGACAAAATTCTTATACCTCATATTTTAGCTCCAAACAATTCATAGGATTTCTGTTTCACATTTCCCCTGTTTTCTTTTCTTATTTGAAACTCCTCTGTTTTCTAGATCAAACTCAAACTTGTTCTCACTAGCATCCTATTAAAAATGTTGTTCAATTCTCAAATTAGCACAAAACATAACATGGAGTTGAAACTTGTAACCCCAGTTGCAATCCTCTGTTTTCTAGATCAAACTCAAACTTGTTCTCACTAACATCCTATTAAAAATGTTGTTCAATTCTCAAATTAGCACAAAACATAACATGGACTTGAAACTTGTAACCCCAGTTGCCCAAAAAAAAAAAAAAAACCAGATTTTCTTCTAAGTAAGTCTTGGTGTGAAATCACATCAGAATCATATTAAATTAAAAAAAGGGTTTAAAAAACATATCTGTGACCAGTAAAATTACGTTGAAAATCATACCATAACTCAAACAAATGGGGTAAATAGCATTTAACAAGAATTAGATCCCAATATATATATAAGTGTGTGTGTGTGTGTGTGTGTATAACAAGGTTATGAGGAGATGAATATAAAGAAACCTGATGCTGCTGCTGCTTCTACTGCTGACACTGCTGCTTCTGCTACCAGAACTGCTCTTCGTGCTTCCGCTGTTTCCACTGCTCGACAGCTGATCACTCCCACTCTGATCTCCACCCACCGAATATCTCTTCTTCCACCACTCTTTATCCACAGCCGTACTACTACTATTACTATTAGATCCTCCATTTTCAGACACCAAATTTGCAGGCTTCGGAGACACTTTCGCGCTCATGTTGTTGTTATTATTATTATTCACTCCACTCACTTGCTCCTTATTCTTCACAACCATCTTCTTCTTCTTATTCTTCGCCGTCGTCGGCGGCTTCGTCTTCGCCGCCGCCACCGCCGCCACCGCCACCGCCTTTTTCTTCGACCCGAACGACACCGGAAACACCATCTTCAGAAGCAAACCGGACGTGTTCTCCTCCACCCTGCCGCTTCTCCTCATGCTGCTCCCGCCGCCGCCGTCGTAGCTCCTTCTCTTCTGACTGTCTCTCCTCTCCAAGCTCTGATCGGTTTCGGCTTTTAGCTGATGATCAAGGTCGTGATGATCAAGCTGTCGAGGATGTTCGACGAGATCTTTCAACGACAGCTCGTAGCAGGACTCGGGCATGTTCCTCACCATCTCCATCAGCTCCCGCTGTCCCCTGGCGATGGCCTGCGTCCGCGACGCAGGGGATAAGCTCCGGTAGTGGTTCCTCTGCTGCTGCGGCCGTGGAGGGCTCGGGCAGGGGCTTCTCGTTCTTGTTGTCGTTGTCGTTTTTGATGTTGTTGTTGTCGTTGATGTCGGTCCCCAGAGAGGAGGAGAGGAAAATCCGGAGGCGTGATGATCATTGTCGTGGTCGTTGCAGTAGTTCTTTGCTGTCGTTTGAGCTCGGTAAGCATAGTTCATCCTTGTTTCCCAGTTTTCATGTCGTTCGTCGCTACTTCTGGGTATAATCCCACCGGCTTTGTGGAACAGAAAAGGGTCTTCTTGTTGTGGTGATTCTAAGCCTGCTGGTTCTGGCATTATTATTGTTTGTTTGGTTGTTTTTTTGGGGGAAAATTTTGAGGAGGGAGAAAATGGAGTTTGAGATCGAGTATGAGGGTTTTGATTTAGCAGAGAGGTGGTTGTCTAGGCCATTATCTTCACCGACCTTCTGAGGGTTTTTTTTTTTTTTTTTTTTTTTTTTTTTCCTTGGTGACTAAGCTGTATTTATTTGGAAGGATTTCAGTTCCTATCTCTTTAAAGTCAAGAAGTTCTAGAGGTTGTTGGGTTGGGTTAGATGTGGGGACCACCTTCTCCAATTTTATTTGTTTTTTAAACTTAATTAATTAATTAATTTTGTCTTTTGAGGTAAAATCTTTTTTTTTTTTTTTTTTTGTGATCCATGTAGACCGGAGAGACTCTGCCGATGTCCCCATGCCACTTAATTTATTCCAAAAATTTGACTTTTTCGACTTGTTATTATTATCTAAAATCTGATTGATTTTTTAAAAAAATTATTTTTTGAAATGTGGAGGAGCTAATAATTGTTACATCACTAGCATTTTTTTTTCCTAAGCAGTTTTTATGTCTTTTCAAAACCCATGAAGCAATTTCCATCAAAAAAGAAAAAAAGAAAAAGCTAGCTCGTGTGTCTTGTTTGGTGCACCGTAATTATATTGTCTGATTAGAGCAATTTCCTTTATTTTAGGCTTTTAGATTTATATATAATTCTTTTAAGTAAATGTCCTTTTAATAAGTAACTTTCAGATATGTCTTTTTTTTTTTTTTTTTTTTAATAATATTGTTAGGCCTCACATAGGCAGGTAGGCTTGACACGTTTTCCATTGTTTAATGAACCACCGGTCTAAGACTTCCTTCTAACCATTTTTCCTTTCCATATCTTGGAAGTGACGGCGATTTAGTTAATTTTCAAATTTTTATTTTTTAGGGAAAAAAAATTCTATAACAACATGTAGAGAATACCCCAGTTGTATCTTACTAAATTAATAAAGTGTGAGAATTAAAAAAAAAAAAAGTTAAAAATTGTGCCCGGTACGTATACTCCTTTTTTTGTACTCTATAAATCCTAGAGAGAGAGAGAGAGAGCAAAGAAAATCTAGAAAGGAGCAAACGTTCATCTTCAACAATTTAGCCAGACATCATTGGACAGAACCTCCTTGTACCACATGATATTTGTCCTTTCAATAGGGTTTCCGTTGATACTAAGAAAACCCAATCTTCTCTTTACAGAGAAGGGGGGGCAAAAAAAAACAAAACAAAACCCAATCTTCAACACATAATTATTCCTTCATTTTCAAGGTAGATTAGCTTTTTTAGATAGTTACTGGAAAAGCCAGCCTGAATCATTCACAGTTTCTTCAAATGATGATTCTTAATTTATTACACTATCAAAGTGATAGCCACCGACATTTATCAAATTAATTAGAGAATCTAAACAAACTTTCTTGTTCCAAAGCTTTTAAATTGGGTAACTAATAAGCCACTTTTGTCTCAATTATATTACAAAATTTATACAGTTCGGATTCTTAAATCTTAGTATCCATTTGAATCATTAGTTGAACTATAAAATTTGGATTTGATTCGATAATCATAATTAAATGTGTGCAAGAGAGAAGAAAAAATAAACATGATACGTTTTTTAAAGACACAAAATGAAAATTTTGGATCCAAAATTGTTATCCAAACACACTCAGTAACATTATAATGTGAGAAATGAGATCTAATAAGCACGTGTAATTCAATTGTGCGTTCTTTCATAAAAGAGAATGGGCAGATTCCTAGACACCTTGGGGGCCACAAGGGCAATGACAACGGTTTGCATTGATTTACCTTCACACTTTACCATACACTTGACTTTTACTTTTTTTTTCACTGTACAAAAAGGAAAAAAGCACCAAACATCTTGGTGTCTTTTTCAACCATGGAGCCCATCCATGGTTAGCATGTTTTTTCTTGCACCATACCTAAAGTGAAAAAAAAAAAAAAAAAAAAAGAAAAAGAAAAAGAAAAGATAACTAAAGCAATAGTTTAGGTACAATGTAAAATAATTACAGATATTGCAGTTTCCAACATTTCATAATTTGGGTTTTGAAGGTGTGACGCTTAAATGCCTCATTTCTCTATTAACGCTAGTATTGATACGTTTTTAGGGGCTAATACTAATTTGTGGTTGTAGAAGTGATTGATAATTTAACATTTGATGACACTACAAATATAGAGTATAAAAAAAAAAAAAAAAAAGACAGAGAATCTAACATTTAGCAAATACGCTCGTGGTTTATAACTAGCAGCCTTATAAAGTAATTTTCATTAAGCAATTTATTAAATAAAAACTTGGAAAGTGATTAACACAGAATCCAATTACTTTTTAGCAACTTTAAGAAGTTAAAAATTATTGCTTTTAACTTTTGCTATTCGTAAAAGCAGAATTAGAAAATTGACATTGTATGTATCTAGAAGTTTTGGAAAGAAGCACAGCTCTAACAATTAACAAATAATATATTCTGATAACGGAAACACTCATTAACATTTAGTACTAAAATATTGGAGGAGACTATATGAGAAAAGGATTCTCTAATATCTTACTTCAAAAAAATCTTATAGTTTCAGTCTAGATATGATTTAGAAAATCTACTAGAATAAACAAAAAAGCACCATTTAATAAAATAGAGAATAACTTGCGTGCGGCTCATTGAGGAAATTTAAAAAAAAAAAAAAAAACGTATGGAGAAAAAAAAAATGTCGAGCAATTTACGTGTAAATTACTCGGGAGCAGACAAAATGAATAGACAAATGTGAATCATCCTTTTTAGCCACCGCAGAAAACCACGTCTCTAGAAGGGATTTTTAGGCCGTCGAGTCTATTTCTACATATACACGTATGTTTTGTTTTTAATTTTGATGAAAGCAGTGATTACGTAAGGAATGATATTATTGATATTTTGGACAAAGAAAAAAAAAAAAAAAAGGGAAAAAAGGGTCAATTCGAATTAGACAGCTGGAGTTTATGGAAAATGATTGTATTTCTAAAGTCTTTGGGGTTACGATGTTTAAAGAGACTTGCAAAAGCAAAAATCTCAACTCTCAAGATCAAATTATTAGTGATGCAACAAGTTTAGTCGTCGTTTGGGAGTTTCACATGTCGTTTTTAAGTACTCCCACCAATTGCTATTTTATTTCCCTTTGTGTTTCTTCTATTGTTTAGGTACTTGTTGTTAAACGGCACCGTTTAGAGAAATCCAAACATTGTAAAAATAGGGTGGTCATGAATCTATAGGGCATAGACTTGAATATATATTAAGTTGTTGAGATACAAAGATGCATCTCCATTTACCCTCGGTCATAGATTTGGCTCCTTTCTAGCTTCTTGCCGTGTCATTTATATTTTACGCTCCTGTTTTAGGGGTTGTTATTAGTCTATAAATTATAAATAAGCGTTTTTCCTAAGGTCTTTTTGTTGAAATTAATCAATAATGTTCGTTGTTCCTAGAACATGCTCTGAGTCTTGCTTGTTGACGTGAGGCCCGCCTTTTTCCTGTTAAATGATTATTTAATTAATCCATCGTATTTTTATATTGCACACGTGCATAGACCAAGAGATGGGCGTTTTCGTATTGGTCAGAAAATTTCCATGGTATATTTCTCTTCTTTCTTTTGTTTTGTTTCTATTTTTTTCCCCCCTTCCTTCTAGATTATGATTGACTTCAAAATTTTTGACAATTTTTTGTTTTTGAAAAAAATAATAATAATAAAAAAAAAAAAAAAGAAGTGGGCAGAGTTATCAACTTGTGTTTTGATCATCGAAACGAGCGCCCGAACAAAAGTCGTGATGGGACGATTCGACTAGTATCATAGTATCTTCTCAAATCCAAAAAACCAAAAAACAAAAGAAAACTCTCCATTTCAACTCCAGGGTCCCAGTCTTCTACCTTTAATAATATCGAAGCATATTAGTTGAAAACATATATTTTGAATTAAAATATCATGTAAAATCAATAACAAAGTCATGTTAATTAAATATGCTAGCTCATAGCATATTATTTGACAAATATAAAAGATGAGATAAATAGAGGAACATACCGATCAAATTCCTTCAGCTAGGGCTGGATTTCTTGTGGGCTTTGATTCGCAGAACAAAGGGAAGGTTCAGATCCTGCCCAGATTGGCCCAGCTTGATGGAAATGAATTGGATCCGGCCTCGTCCACTGTTCAGAAGCCATTTGAGCCCAAGCCTAAGCTTTTAATCACAAAAAGAAAATTCGTTAAATATACAATGATTTATCTGTTATTAACATAGTTAATCAATTAAAAATACATATTAGCGTTAATCAATTAGTGATTATTCATTTTTAAGAAGTTATGAACCACTGATTGACAGTTTAAAAAAGGGGGGTAATTTTCCTAACTTTAAAAAACATTGAATATTTATTGAAAATTTCTTCTTTTTTCTTTTTTAAGTAAAAACTATTACTCATATATCCTTAACATGTATACAAAAATATGAAGTAAGATAGTATTAATATATTATTTTTCTTCTTCTTTTTTGCAATAAAAATATTTCATTTTTACATTAGTATATACTCGAAATCACATAAAAAGCATTTTAATCATAGCCAATTATTGATTAATAGTAGTGTCTCTAAGTAAAAGAATTTTTATATTTATTTAAGTAAGTGTTTAACATATTTATTTAATAGTCAATTACTGATTATTTAAATTAAGTGTTTAAAACCTATCTAATTATCTAATTTTTTTAAAATATACACACACATTTATGGGAGACAGTATAATAACACAAGAGATCACATTTCGCAATGCTTTAGGGACGGAGAGAGAGAACACATTTGACCACCGACTAGAAAAGCACCCATAAAACCTACTTATGAGTTATGAGTTACGAGTTACGAGGTTTATACTTGTTGGCTTTGCTTCAACTTGTGAAAACTTACATTGTCAAAAATCTCAAATGTGTTTAAGTAAGCCGACACCGAAAGTGGCAATTGTATTTGTATGCACCCGTTTCTCAAGCAAGTCAACTGTTCTGTTTCTTACTACTCTCACCTCTTAGACCGTTGTTCTTCGTTAAAGTCTTTTCATTTTCTCAAATCCATTCATGCCCAATTGTCAAAACTCGGTTTTAACACCCACACGTTTCTGGGTAATCGTTCTCTCAATCTCTACTCTCAGTTCGGCATTGTTGAGGATGCACTGAAGGTGTTTGATGATATTACTGACAAGAACTGTGTTTCCTGGAACATATGCTTGAAGGGTTTGTTACGACACGGCTGTCTTCGAAAGGCCCGTGTGTTGTTCGATGAAATGCCCGTGAGAGATGTGGTTAGTTGGAACTCGATGATGTCGGGTTATTCTTCACACGGGCTTGTTGATCATGCTCTGGAGATTTATTTGAAGATGCAGAGTGTTGGCGTGAGACCGACTCCGTACACGTTCTCGATTTTGATATCGCTCGTTTCGTCTGCTTGTCATGGCAAGCAAGTACATGGTCGGATGATTCGAACTAGTGGAGTGAGTTTATCCAATGTTGTGCTCGGTAATTCGTTGATCGCCATGTATGGAAAACTTGGTCTTGTTGATTATGCTTTTGGGGTGTTTATGACCATGGTGAAGGTTGATACAATCTCTTGGAACTCTTTAATTTGGGTTTGTTATAAATCGGGGTATGCACAGCTGGCATTGGATCAATTCTGTTTGATGAGAGCAACTGAGCATTCACCTGATCAGTTCACAATATCTACAGTGATAGGTGTTTGCTGTGACATGAGAGGTTTGGAAAAGGGTAAGCAAATATTCGCTTTCTGTTTCAAGGTGGGATATTTTTTGAATAGCATTGTTTCGAGTGCAGCTATTGACCTACTTTCCAAATGCAACAGACTGGAGGATGCAGAACGGCTCTTTAGCGAATTAGGTCGATGGGATTCAGCCATCTGCAATTCCATGATTTCGAGTTACGAGGGACATGGTCTTGAGGAGAATGCATTACAACTTTTTGTGCTGATGTTGAGAGAAAACCTCAGGCCTACTGAATTTACATTCAGCTGTGTTCTGAGCTGTGTATCTGGTTTTCTCCCACCGGATCAGGGGAGTCAAGTTCATTCTTTGATTGTTAAAACAGGTATGGAGTCGGATTCAATTGTTGGTAGCTCAATTGTACAAATGTATTCTAGTGCTGGAATGATCGACTATGCTATGAAAATCTTTGCCAATTTGGTTGTAAAGGATCTGGTGTCTTGGAACACCATAATACTGGGGCTGACCCACAATGGTCGCGAATTTCAGGCCCTAGACATTTTTAAGGAACTACTTAACCAAGGGCCACTACCAGATCGTATAACACTAACCGGGGTTTTGTTAGCCTGCAACTATGCAAATTGTGTTGACGAGGGAATGATGATCTTTTCATCCATGGAGAAGGAATATGGAATTGTACCAGGGGATGAGCATTATGTTTGTATAGTGGATTCATTGAGTAAAGTAGGAAAACTCAAAGAGGCAATGAATATTATAGCAGCAATGCCTTATGAACCGAGTTTTATGCTATGGAGATCGGTTCTTCATGGTTGTGCCGTTCATGGAGACTTGGAGCTTGCTGAAAGTGTTGCGGAAAGGATGATAGAGTTGGAACCAAAATCATCTCTGCCTTATTTGGTGTTGTCTAGGGAATACGAAGCGAGAGGCAGGTGGGAAAGCGTGATACGGGTCAGGAAGGCCATGAAACGTAGATGTGCGAACACTGACATGGTAGAATGTAGTTGGATTGGGGTAAGGAACCAAGTCTACGCTTTTGAGGCAGACCAATTGCTTCATCATGGAGGCAAAGACATTTACATGATGCTGACATTGCTGTTTTGGGAAATGAAGATACAAGGTTATACATGAAAACTTTCGAAATGAAGATAGAGTAGTGGTGAATACAGGAAAATGATTTTGTCCTGTTACTACCAAGCACTTGCATTTGTTTATAAATATTTATTCATTCAATTCATGTTAAAAATATCAGCTTTTCTTTTGTTTTTAATATTACTCCATAGCGATCATAGCCCTCTAAATGGTCTATTGTCATTCTGGCTATTTGTTGGTTTTTTTTTATTTTTTATTTTATTATTTTTTTCAAAATTAAATTTTTTACTGGCAGATCATAACTAACTCTTTTGGATTGCAGTATTGACAAGGGGAAAAAACTTTTAAATTAGTCGTCTTTTTCTTGAATTAACACATGGCATTTTCGTCACCTACCCTCCCAAATGCTTTAAATGCTTCTAGATTGATACAATAATATCCGCATTGACATCATCTATAGGATGAATACATAATTTCCTCACACACGTGTACATATGTGTGTGTATATATGCATCTATATATATGTGTGTATGTGTGTGAGGAAAAAGAATACATATATATATATATATATATATATATATTCAAGACGGAATCGAACCCGTAACGTCCCTAGAACGTGGTCTTAGGCACAATAAATGGTATTTAACTGATACTGTAATCGCCTAACACATGATTCACTAGTAGTTTAATTTCGTACATTGTATAAGCTGTGTTGTTTGACACTCTATCAAGGGTTCTCTTTTCTCATGCACCATTTTTTTTTTTTTGGCAAGTCCTTTTGATAAGTTGTTTGTTTTTTCCCCCCATTAAATCGCGCATACATACATACATACCTACAGACATACACACACACACACACACACATATATATATTTATATTCTCTCGTTGTAGTTTTCATCCGCTACTTAAAACCAATAGATGCTTCTTGATTGGTACAGGTATTGCCAATTGAGTTCATGATAATAAAATACACAACGCACTGGTATACACCAACTGGTGGTTGCCTCGTCAGTAAGGGTGACGCGACTTAAGAGAGATCCTGACATGTACGTGCGGAAAGTTGTATGTTAATATTTGGAATTAAAGCATTCTCTCACCACAATAAGCGGAAACCTTCAAAAAACAAAAAACAAAACAAAACAAAACAAAGAAGGAAAGAAAAATTGCCAGAAGCTCCTAAAGATTAGTCAATTAATATTGAAATGAGTGTGATTTATTGGTGTTCAACAAACTTATGAAAATTAAAAATTAAAAAAAAAAAAAAAAAAAGAGTAGAGGGCCTAAATATCAAAATTTGCAAATTCCGATAGTATCAATTATGAAAGGGAACTGTTAAGAAAATATAAAGTGGTTTCGGATGAAGTTGAAACATGAAACATTAAGGTCGAAGGCCAAATATTGTTGGGATGGAAATTTGATCTCTGCCGGGACAACTACTCCTATGATCCTCAAATCTATGAACTTCGAGGCTGAAGCGCTCCTCAAGATCAAAGAAAATGGTGTTCCTGCAGTAAAACTCTCTCTTTGATACTCAAGCTAGTTAGCAAAGTAATCAAAAATCAGGAGAAAATCTAAGTTCCAAGATTATTAAAAATCCTCTATTTATATGCTTGGGAATGTGTGAGAAATCCGGGTTTAATTTCTAACCCTAAACACTGATCCGCAACCACTTTAATCTCATGTTCATTTGTTTTCAACAGTTCAAGGGCCTTTAGCTCATTCTGATCATTTAACATGCACGGTGCGCAGGTCTAACTTTCATGAATAAACCACTTAATTAGGCCAAAAAAGAAAGAAAGAAAGAAAGAAAATCCAGTTGAGGTAATTATTTCTAATAAAGAAGCTGCTCCTACAGGAGCGTCGTTACTAATTAATACAAATAGAGAAACAATCAGAGTAAGATCAAAGTTTTTAGAGAATGAGAAGTCTAAAATTCAGAATCATTGGAAAATAAATTGCTCAACTAATAGGATATTGTTCATTATACATGATAGAATCATACAAGAGGGAGCCACAGAGATGAAGCTTGGAAATATAGATTAAATACTCTTAAACAATGTACTGTCGGCTATAACTTGCACGTTATAATTTTCATTAATAACCTAATCCACAAACTTTAATCTCAAACTAGATTACTTTATAGGTAATCTTTCTTTTTAATTTATGGAAAATTCTAGATCGGATTATACATGATGTCTTACATGTATATTATATTACTTTTATTTTGACACGGTTTTGCTCACACTATGCACTACCGACAGGAATACTCTATCATATAAAGTTCTAATCTCGATATTTTTTTCTTCATTATTTTTTATGATGTACATCACTATACAGTTATATATTTGATCAGGGAGGGTCCTAAACTTGAGAACTTAGGTTTTCCACCATCAAAAGCAATTTCCCTCCATTTTTTTATTTTTATTTTGAAAAAGAGCCCCAGGGTTAAACGTAGAAGATGATTTTTTTTAAAAAATTTTTTAATTTTAATAAATTGGTAATTATCGCACAGAAACTAAAATCACTAGCTATAAGAAGTCTTCACTACTCATACATGTATTAAGATTTTAGAGCCAAAAAAGTCTTCCCTCTCACGTTGGCACTTCGGCAACCATACATGATCAAGTAGCTTGGCTTTCTTAGCAATGTTTGGATAACTTGTTAGTCTTTTATTGGGACCATTTTTCTTAATTTCTAAGCAAACGCATACTTATCTGAATGATATCCAACGATCGAGACAATTCCCACTTGCCAACCCCCTTTCAATTATCTTATGTGATAAAATACCAATACTTTTGGTAGTTATAGAATTTGGTTTTATTATTAATTTTTTAAAATCCTAATAAATGAGTATTAATTACTTATCAGGAGATATCCAATTTTAAACATTAAGTATTGATGGATAACATACATCTCACGCGGAAATCACATCGCACATGTCATGCTGCCGAATGCACGATGAGATCATTATAGCATTGATATCATATTCAATTTTGAGATTGTTAATGCTGTTGTTATAATGTATTAATCTATCAAATTATTTTGGAAATGTTTGATTTGTTTGGAGCATCCATTCGCTTTAATTTGAGTCATTCTAATTGAATAGCCCATCGCAATAAGTGTTTGGACGTTGCATATCTGAAATGGAGCATCCGTTGTCCACTTTGACATTTCAACATAAATTTATATGTTTCTACGCAAATGTATGGTTCCAAGCAACTGCCTCTTGTACAGATGATGTATTAATTTATTAGGACTATAGTATATTTTATTGGCTTGATTTACTGTGTTTATTTGAGTGATCCACAAACGACGAAAATATCTCTTCTTCCTACCTCTATTCTGATGAGCCGAAACCAAAGCTCTTATTTTCTGTTGAGTAATAGTTTGTGTAAGTCTTGAACGAGCTCCTTGAAAGCTTGATGCAAATAAACATGTTAACATCCAAATGCTAATTCGGATGACAATTTAAATGTTTATGTTCAAATGATTCAATTCAAATATTTCAATTTAAACGTTACAATCCAGATAATTCCTCCAAACAGAGGCATTGTCTTTAAGTCTCTAACCTATTGACGAAATTGCAATTCGAACTTTTTTGGTTATTTTGTTCATTTATAGATGAGTAGGACTTTTTGGAACTTGTAGTGAGGGATTTGAACTTACACTTTATAGTAAATTATATGTGAAATTATCGATAGACTATGTTACCTACATAGATAAGTAGGATCTTATTTAGCTTTATCGTAACTTTTCTTTATTTCTTTCTTTAATAACAAAGAGTGGTAGGCTTGTATAGGATAGAATTCATAGGTTGGAATGTCCATATCAAATATCTTGATACTAGTCTCAATTTATAGGGAAAAAAAAAAAAGAAAAAGGAAAAAACTATGTAAGTCACAAATAATATATATATAATAGGACATGATCTCAAACTTTTAATCACATTCCATTTGAACTCCTAGTGGAACCCATTTAAGATTTATACGCCACAAGTTTTTTGATAATTCTATGTATAGTTTTGAGTCCCCACATTTTAAGCATAAAAATATGATGGGGATGGAGTTATATTTGACCACTTTCTGGGGCACCTAGCTAGTCACTTGATAATTGCATGCATTACGTACATGCAAGTTTCCGTAATAGCACCAAAATATAAATCCTAGAGTTACAAACTTGACCTTTTCACAGTATAATTAGTCATAGTTCAAAACAGAGTCAAAAATAAATAAAGGAACTCATTGTAGAATATATGATTAATTATCACGTGTAAAGATCAAAATCAATCTCCCATTTTGTGTTGTGTTCATTAATTGGATTTGGATGGATTCTATATTTTTAAAAAATTTGGCTCTATACAATCTGCTTTCATTTCTTGTCCTTTTTTTTTTTTTTAAATCCTCATAAGTTAGCTCATAATTAGTGGCTCCCGCCCCTAAATGCTAATTAATCCTCATCCTTAATTTTAAAAACTATTGTTAGACATCTCAACTCATCTTGGAGGTCAGTAATTTAAAAATCTACTGGTTATTGTTAATGCTCGTGTATATAGCATAAAAATGATTCGGAGGGCCATGAGAAATTCACTTCGTACCTTCGCTTCTATCATCAAAGCCTCACCTTCACTTCGTTATCAAAGCCTCTTCACTATTCCGAACTCTACACCTAATTAGTTCTGTCTTGTACTTGCTCTATTTTCTTTTCTAGGGCTACTATCCTTTTTTTTTTTTTTTTTATGGTATTAAATAAGTAAGTACTAAGTAAGTGAAGTGGTGAATTAGGGTCGTGGTTATTTTCTTAACACCTACCAATAAAGTATGGATGATTTCACGCATCATGTCACTTGGATTTTTCCATTTGAATTCATTGCTTGTGATCTAAATTTTAAACACCTAACAATATAGGACCTTATACCTAATCATGGCTTTTATTTTATATCCAAGTCAATTGGCTAAATTGCAACTTTATAATAATGCAGACTTTATTTCCGTTGCAAAGATTTCACCCTTGGAATGCTTTTCTTTGCAATTTGGTTCTCAGCTTAGTTAATGCTTCTTCGCAATTTGCACCTCTTTGATATGTGAGAATTGGATTCACTAGTAGAAAAGAAGGATTCTACCATAGTTTTAAATCGTTGTGCATAGATACCATGATAGTTAAAAATCCTTTGTGAAATCCTTCGTTGTGGTACTTCACGAGGATTCTATAATGTTTTGTAACCGTCATTTGATGTGTGCGTTGAGTTACCACACTATGCCTCATACGCAAATTTCAATAATGGTTTTGGTTTAAAAAAAAAAAAAAAAGATCTTTTGGTAGAATCATGTGAGAAATTATGGTTAGATTATACCAATAACGACAAAGATGTAATAAACTTTAGGGAATACCCTTAACATTTTTTATCCATTTTTTATGATCATAGAAAATGACATATAATAATTTTATAAAAGAATAAGGTTTCCAAATAGGATCAAATCCACGAACCCACTCAAAGCTCAGGTGTGATTTTGTTTCCGTTTGACACCCTGTTTTAACCCACATTTCAGACATTTTATTTTTTCTATAATGTTTTATCTTATAAAAATTTGAACTTATTGTCTAATTTATATGCTTGAACTATGATCGAAACGAGTCGAAATTGTCCATACTAATAATGAGCCCAAGTTTAGATATATATAGTTCAAAATTGATATATGTATCTAAGTTGTATCTGCAACCTACTTGAAATCATTTGTCATACTACTTCATTTGACATTTTAACTTAACTCTAATTAAATCATACTTTTTCATATTAATTTTTGTCTTTTTCTAAAAAATATAACTAGTTTTTGAAAAGTAAACCAACTTCAACTTAAAATTTTCATTTTTAACCTGCGAATCAAACGCAAGCTTAATAGTACTAAGTTTGGTATAAATAGGTCGATATTTGTCCCTGTAGCTACAAGGTACTGGCCTACTTTAAATTATATTAATAATTATCAATTTAAAATTGAGAGGGAAAGGACATTGTTCATTTGTCACTGGTGGGATCCATTATTTGTGAGGTGTTGAGATTTATCATTTTCTGAGGTATAATCGGGATTCAATAGTCCTATTTCTCCTCTATAAAAGTCGCTTAAACCCATGCATGCAAAAGCACCACTTAGAGCTTCCACGAAGCATTCTATTGTTGTTGGTCCTGAGGCATTTCTGGACATGTGGGTCATCGTTAATTCACTGCAGTGAGGCAATGTATAACACTACTCAAGCAGCAATCAATTAACAATTATATATTTTAACTTCTTCCCCCTTTTTTTTGTTGGTTGATGTGATTTAATGTGAGATTAAATTTGTCAAACTAATAGTACTGAGCGATTAAGGCTAATATGAGAGTTGGTATACCAACCTAAAATATATAAATTAAGTTAGTTCTCCTATATATATATATATTAGTTTTAAAGTATGAGCGATATTAATGATTGGATATATTTAAAAAAAATTATCAAAATAAGAAAAAAAAATATATATAAGTAAAAAATAGACAGAAAAAACAAAAAAAAAAATGAACAAAGTATCTTAAAAAAAAAAAAAAAGAAGCATGAAAAAAAACAAAAAAATATACAAGGACTAAAATTTTAAAAATAGACCAATACATGCAAAAAGAAGGGATTAAAATGAAAAATAAAAAATTGGGCACAAAAAAAAAAAAAGAAAATTGAAGGACAAAAAAAAAAAGTTTCGTTTCTGACGAAAACTAAAGTGCACATGAGAGCACAGAAGCTCATTTTGAGCTTTCCTATATATGTGTAGAAATAAGCGTGGATCACGTGGTTCTAATTAATAATCACCGAGCAGTAAAAAGAAAAATTGAAGGGCGGAGATTAGTAGGAAAGTTAGTATTAATATAAGATAAGGTTATTATTTTGTACTGTAATTAGCATATTATTATTAGGAACTTTTGATTTATTTATAATTATTAAAATTTAGAATATATTTTGTTTTTAGTAGATTTGTTTATATTTGACAATTTATATGATTTTATATATTGTAAATTATATTTATATGAGATTTGTTTATATTTGACAATTTATACGATTTTATATCCTCATTAATAAATTATATTATATCTATTCATAATACTCCTTACTAATGATTTTTTATTCTTAATCTATGTTCCTCACAAATCCAAATTTAATATCATTGTCTTCTTTTCTTCTCTTATTACTAGTATTATTTTTCTTATTTAATTTCTATAGATGAGAGATGAGTTAATGGGGTCAACTCAAAGACCTTACCCGTCTATAAGGGGGAGTTTGGAGTTCATTCCAACTCCAACTCATTTCAAACTTTTTTTGTCTTTTTCCTAAAAAATTTTTGTCTTTTTCCCAGTTTTTTGTCTTTTCTGAATCAATTAACAACTAAAATATTTCAACTCAAACTATCCCCTAAAATATATTACTCGACCCCCATCCCCCCCACCCCCCCTCCCCCCCCTCTTTTTGTCTTGCTTTATGTGATTTAATGTGATATGACATTTGTGAAACTAATAGTATTGAGTCGTTAAAGGCCAATTGAAGAGTTGGTATACCAACTTAAAATATATACATTAAATCATTTATCTTATATATACACGCGCGCGCACACACACACAAAAGCGTGGAAACATGTGGTCCTAATAATTATATGTTTTAATCGAGTCAAGGTCAATTCATAGAGATCCTGATCCGTTTTCCGTCTATAAAAGTCATCCTAGATTTGCTCAAAGCATGCATGCAGAATCAACCCTACCTATACTAGCTAATTTCACCAATCTCTCTCTGTGTCTACATATGTATATATGTGTGTGTGTGTGTGTGTAATCTCTAATATTCCCACTCTAGCGCTCTCTTTGTGAAATATATTAATTAAATGGCAAACAAAGTGGTAGTTCCATTAATGCCAAGTGCAGACTCTGTAAGTAGTATCGATAATGATAATTATGAGGTCATAATTCCCACCATTGATTACTCTATGCTCTTCTCTAATGATCCTGATCAGCGCTCTAATTCTCTCCATTTCCTTAACCATGTCTCCCAAAACTATGGCTGCTTCCACGTACGTCGACCTACTTCATTTCTTTTATTGTTTCTTTCCTTTTTACTGTTTTTTTTTTTTTTTCCGTTCAAATATATGTAATTTATATACACAAACATACGTATGTATTTATATAGAGAGAGACTAGACCGAGACTCCTTGTTACACTTTTTTTTTTTTTTTTTTAAATATATATGTATAATGTCTCAACTTTAGAGTCAATACTTGATCTTCTGTCCTCAGTTTCTGACTAGTCAATGTCGTCCAGGAGAATATTTTGTCACTATTTTTGTTTTGTTTTTTCCCCACTCGGGCGGATTAATTTTCCGGTTGCGACTGATTAGTTTTATGATTTTGTAGGTAATTAATAATATTCGGTGGAGATTTGAAGTGGGATGTGCTCGCTAAACCAAACTAGAATGTTCTCTCTCTCTTTTTTTTTTTTTTTTTTTTTGGGTTCAAATTAGAATGTTCTAATTTTATATACCATATCTATCGTCCTTATTATTTATTCAATAAATATGTGTACACATGACGCTAACAATAATCTATATGTTTATGGGAGATTTACACTTCGTTCTGTAGGAAAGAAAGAAAATGAGATGGAAAGAAAATTTATGAAAGATAAAAAATTAGATCGATGAGGATGATTTTAGTGTTTTATTTTTATTTTTATTTTTTTATAATAGTTTGATAGAAAATAAGGAAAGAAAATAAGAAAGTAATGCAATTACTATTCTATCCACTTGTTTATATTATTTTAGTTTAGAAATAGGGGCAAAAAAGTAATTTTAAGCAACATTGAGTGGATTTAAGTTTTTCACCCAATGTTGGAGAGAAAAAAAATTGGATAGTCCCACTCTATTTTTTCCCCATCTTTTCTTTCTTCTTACCAAACAGACTATGTACATTATCATTTTCCATCCAATTTTCTCTCCACTCACTTTCTGCCTTCCTCTTTTTCATCATATCAAACATAGCATAAAAGCAAGAAAACAAAAATTATGCAAACTGGACCCTTAATATGGGATGAAGTAGGATTTAATTCCGAACTTAATTAATTGATATTCCAGCTTGATGCTCGTATCACTTCACATCAATAAGGAATATACAGCATTGACAACTATTTGAGTCTATTAGCACTTTGAACTATTGCATGCAAGGCGCATATGTCCATTATATTTTATACCATCTAGATTGTAGTTTTGTTTATTTTTTATTTTATTTGTTTGGTTTTCTAAAATTAATTCTCCACTTCCTCGTGAGGGTATATTATATTACACACACATTATTATATATACTAAAAAAATGAAGAATCTTATTGTTTAGTGAATAGTAATTACACAGTAAATTTACGTTTCTACACTCCAAAATAAAGGCTTTTTTTGACCAGTACAGTGAAATGCCCATTTTGTCTCTTCTGGCACCGTTTATTGTACAGTGAATTTATTGTTTATTGTACAGTGAATTTATTGTTTATTATACAGTGATTTACTGTTCGTTATACAGTGAATTCACTGTTTATTATACAGTAAAATTACTGTTCATTAGTATAATTTTTTTATTAGGGTTAGTTTTTTTGGATTCTTTTAAATCTAAAGATTTTTGTTCTTTTTTTTTGTTTTAATTTTTTTCTTTAAATAAGTATGACAACAGAAAATTTTTTTCTTTTTTGCTTTTGTTTTCATTTTTATTATTATTAGTACTATTGTCATTTTTGATTTTACATCTTTATTGTTGGGAGAGATTTTAAGAAAAATTATACTTATTACAATTATAATATTTATCTTAACCAACTGTTTTTATTATATAATACTTAATTTTTTGATTTATTTTTTTCTTCCTTTCCGGTGCAATGCACGGGTATTAAACTCGTACAAAGCTAAAGGGTATTAAGCTTACAAACTTGAGGTATTGGCAGCTGGTAAATCATGGTGTGCCACAAGGCATTATCGAGAGTGTCCTCAAGGGGATTTCCGATTTCTTTGATCCAACGGATGTGGAGAACCGAAGGGTGTACGCGGGAAAGAATTTGACGGGTATGATCAAATGGGGCATGTGTTCGTCACAAGCTGGGGACAATAGGGAACATCTCAACGTGGTCGTACATCCCCAATTCCACTGCCCTCCTAAACCCCCGCATTTAAGGTCCTTTAAAAATAAAAAGCATCATCTTATCAACTTAAAACTTGTAGAAAAAGTTTTAAAACCAGATATTATATTAAAACATATATTTTCACATTGCTTTTATGGTACGGTTGTTTGATCACTATAAAACAGCGCGGCCTTAGAAGAATATTGGAAAAGACTGCGAGAGGTGGAGCTCGGTTTGGCCAAGGCAATGTCAAGAGCATTAGGGTTTGAAGAATGCTACATAGAGAAGGCACTGGATCTGAAATCAGGACTAGATGTGTTTGCCACAAACCTTTACCCACCAAATTTCATGTCGAAAGGTCGTATGGGTTTGGTTGATCATACTGACCCAGGCTTGTTTGTTTCACTCATACAAGATGTCAATGGTGGCCTTCAAGTATTATCCCATGATGGAAAATGGGTCGATGTCAATATGCTTCCTAGTTCCATTTTCATCATCTTTTCGGATCATCTTGAGGTACGTACAAGCATATATATTTATATATATATATACATATATAAGT
The DNA here is from genome assembly GCA_025413485.1 of Ficus microcarpa. Classification (NCBI taxonomy): domain Eukaryota; kingdom Viridiplantae; phylum Streptophyta; class Magnoliopsida; order Rosales; family Moraceae; genus Ficus; species Ficus microcarpa. Next base: position 4,821,375 of record CM046383.1, on the reverse strand, counting down.
ATATATACATATGTATTCTAGTTTGTTGGCCTTTTTTTATGAAAATAGAAATGATATTTTTATTTTAAAAATAATTTTAAGATTATTTCTAAATGTGTTTGATTGTATTTTTAGAGAGATAGGTTTTAGTTTTATAGAAGGATATATTGCTTGTTTAAATTTGGTCCTTAACATTTTTACAGAGTTGTGATTTGTTTCCCAACCTTTCTTTTATGGTTAAGAGGTCCATAAAACTCCTTAAAAGGATGCAATTTGGTCCTTTTTCCTAAAAAATGTTAGAACTGGATGAAATATATTTTGCGTATGACACTTGTAAATTGAATAATGTAAATTTTTGTTTCTTAATTACCCTAGATACCATACCATGTGTGATTAATGTTATATTTTTGTTAGCTTTTTTTTTAATCTTCGTTAGTAAAGATGACCATTTAGCCACATTAAAAAAAAAAAAAAAAACCGGATCGAGAATCAAATTACAACTTCATAAAAATGTTACGGACCAAATGAACAACTCACCTTTTATGAAAAGGTGAAATAGTTTAACTTTTCCATTTTCATTTTTAGGGACTTAATTACTTAATTCATATTTTTTTATAAATATATCAAAACAAAATTATCCTTTCTTATACCTAAATTACCAATCTTTTGGAAACACAATAAAATGCAAGTTTAAAAACTACCTCAGCAACATTCTTGATAAATTATCATTTCCATTTTCAAACTTAAAATAAGACCATCACCAAAATGCTCTATTATTCTTAATTTTTATTTTTATTATTTACTCGTGTACCAGATTCTAACGAATGGCAAGTGCAAAAGCAAGGTTCACAGAGTGGTGGTGGGCGACAACAAAGTGAGGAGGATATCTGCGTCGACACTCCATGGACCGTCATCGGAAACATTTGTGAAGCCGGCAATGGAGTTTGTGGACGACTCCCACCCAGCAGCATACCGTGGAATGACCTACAAGGAATCCTTAGAAGCCAACGGTTTTCGCGTGATTGATATCAAATCTAGCCTTCAACAAATGACCATAGTTTCCAACAATTGAAAGGCCTCCAAAAAGTACTAGTACTGTTAAAGATTTCCAAAATGATTATATCATATATGTCAAATAAACTTGCGTGTGTGTTGAGAGGTTTAGTAGGTGTCTACTTTGTTAGTATCGTGATGTCAGTTTTGTTCTCTATCTTTCTTTTGCCTGCTGAGCATGGTAAAGACATGATAAATATATGTGTAATTTTTGCTTCATGGTGGCAAAGTTTCCTAGCTTTACTGCTTTGTACATATTTGCATTTTTCGGATTCAACTTTTTTTTCCTCTCATTGTCCAGTTTCATTTATTTTGCCAATATTATTATATCAATTAAAAATCATGTCACATCAAATTATAAAAATTGTCGTATTATCATATTATTAGAATGACAAAAAAAAAAAAAAAAAAAGACCTAAGTCTGTATTTTTCATCCTTAATTGTGGACAGATATATTAATAAGCTATTTGTCATGTGGTAATGGGACTTGGCTAGTTTCTCTTCGACTTTACATATAATTATCCGAGAAGTAAATATTTAAATATTAAAATATTTAAAGTAAATAACAAAAGACAAAAAATTTTCTAAGTAAATTATATATTTGTTAGAAGTAATAATATTTACCTAAGACATTTTTTATTTACGATTATTTAGTTCAATTATTTTTTAAATAACTATATATTCATTTTGATTATTGATTGTAAAAAATGATATTTACTTTTATCTCCCTGTAAATAAACTAGTAGAACACGTTCTTATAAAAAAAAAAAAAAAAAATCCTAGTAGAACACGAGCTTGCAAATGTGATTAGTTACTTGATGTCTACTATAAAATATAAAATTAGATACTAATGATGTGGTGAATTCTGAAGGGGAAAAAAAAAAAAAAAACTCTTTCATTTGATTTTGGGAATGCCTTATTAGATGTTGTTCAATACCATTTATTGAGAAGAAGTGGGAAAAAATACATTTATGTTCAAGAATGAGACAACATAAAAACAACAATACTGTGCTTTATTAAAACTTATAACAGAAGTATTAGAACAGAACTACAAGTACCAAGACATAAAAAATAACTTACAATGATTACGTAATGTAAAACAATGTTATCAGATTTGTTTATTGGTTGATGTAGCATCATCCTGACTAGACAATGGGTAAGTGTTTCCACTCAAAAAATTCGGAAAATATCATTTCAAGTAATAATCAATAACTTTGGAAACAAAAGCAGTGATTAGTCAGATTTCAATTCTTTAAGTGCTTATTTGATTTGTTTTGTTTTGCTTATTATCTTTTAATTATCTTTTATAGGAGATATTAGAGTTTACTATAATGTAAGATTTCATTCTCTTGACATCCAGATAAATTTGAAAAAATGGATAAATGAAGATATGAGATAAAACGTATTTACAGTTTTCAATTTATTTTTTAAACTTTCGAAGTCCAGCATTAATTATGCAGAACCTTGAAATAGATTAGGCACACCTAATAAACATACAAGCATTTTTATTCTCTCAATTCATTTTTATATTGGTCATATAAATATTGCAAATTATGTGATATTAATGACTTAGAACACAATGGTGCCTCATGTGTGTACATATTTTTTGTGGCCAACTAATTGAGGTTGCTGTAACTTATATGTGATTCTAAAATGGAGAAAGGTCTACACGAGATCATTAAATCTAAAGAGAAACTCTATGTTGCATTACACAAGGATGATAACTCTAGCACTATTCCTTTGATGACAAACACAAAACATTGTTCTGCGGCTGTACCTGTTAAAGATTTTAGAGTTGAAGTTGTTGTGCCTACAAGCAATGCTTCAATTTCTGCACTCTCTATGGAAACTGATCTAAGTTCTTCAGAAAAGCGTCTTAAGAACAAGGGGAAGAATATTGTGAACTAGTGCCCAGTGAGTTTTATTTTCTTCTTCAAACTTCTGTTGTTGTTTTATACATTATTATATTATTATATATGTTCTCTTGACGGTTACAGCCAATATCTTATAGCATATGAACAAAGTGGCTGGGAGGAAAATAAAAACAATGATAATGCACTTAAAAATATATATCTCTCGTGCTTGCTTTATTTATTTATTTTTTCATTTTATAATCAGAAATGTTTGATTTATTCCTACAATGTTACATAACACATTGTTAACTTTTGTTTCATTTAATGGAATCGTCCTTTCTTGATTTGAAATATAAAGAAAAATGAGGTATCAAGCATCTCTGAAAGACTTGTTTATTTATTCAAAGGAAATGGAAAGAAATGAGAGTAACGAGATCAAATATAAGATCATGATAAAGATGGTGGAGATTTACAATAAAGTAAAAGACCTTCTAGTTGATGATTCCGGAAAATCATATCATTCAAGATTTATTTCTACTATTAAGGCTCAGTTTAAGATCAAGTTTAGAGACGTTATTTTGGAGGTTGGAGATGATTTGAGTTTTGAAAATACATATTTAGTGAAAACATACTATTTTGAGTGAAAAAGTATAAAAACTTAAAATGTGTTTAGAAAAAAATTAACAATATGGATCTTGTTTCATTCATCTCAAAATTCTATACAATTTGAGAAAAAAATCATCTCATTTCGACTTAAAATGATAAAGTTATAAACTTTTAAATTTTGATTTTTTTTTTTAAATATTTGAAAAAGTGAATAATAAAAGTGGAGGAAAAAGGCAAAAAAAAAAAAAAATGTTTGGAAACCTGTCCCAAAGGTCCTAATATAAGAATTTAAATATTTTTTTTATATAAAAATTTATGTAATGATTGCAATCATTTTATAAAAGTAGTTCCTTTAACTTCTTGAACATTAGAAATAAAGGAAGCTGAAGTGCATGTGTGTTAGTGTCGTTGTTTGAAAAAAATGAAAAAGGGAAATCAATCAAAACCCCTTTTTTATTTTTACCATAAATTATCCAATCTAATTGTAAAAAAAAAAATTCTTTCAAATTCAACTAATCCAATCTACTCTAATTTATTTTATAATCCAATCCGATCCAATCCAGATTAGATTGGAGTGGATAATTAGATTATACTTATATTTTTATAAAAACTTATTAAAACATACTAAAAAAGACTAATCAAAATTTGTAAACCTGAATTTAATTTTCTTAAAGAGGCAGACATCTAGCTAACATGTACAATTTCAAATATCTTTATATAAAACATAAGTACATGGATTAGATTGTTTGAATATCCAAAAATTTTAGATGGATTGGATCTATTTGGTTGGATGCATTGGGTGACTGAATCTTGGAGCCATTCCTAGATTGTGCCCTCCGTCACTTTCCACTTACATATTCCACAGAAATACGTTATTAATGATTAATAAAAAGTTTTTTTAAAGATAATTCCTAATCATTAAAAGATAATTATTGAAAAAAAAAAAAGAAATAAAAAAGAAGAAAGAAATAAATCTTTTTTGAACTCCCTCACTCTTCCTTTCTCTCACACACACCATCCCGTAGGTCCGCATGTCTATTTTACAAATGGGCTGGAAACCTCTCTGGTTACCCCAAACTCATACTTTCCATTCATCACTACCGTCACACACACTCTCTCTCTTCAACACTGGACAACTGGCCCAAAAAATCCCCCAAAATCCCCAGTCCGAACCAGTGAATTTCGGCGCACCCAAAATCTCCAAAATTTCTTCAAAACTGAATCCTCCTCTCGCCTCTCATATATCCTGCATTGAATCTCCTTTTCTCTCTTTTTTGGTTTTTAACTTTGATGAGAAATGGTAAAGATTTGAAGTCGCTAAAGAAGAGGCTTCGAGTTCACCACTCTTTTCGGAGATACGAGAGGCGACAATTAGTTTTGAGGCCCCGGCATCTGCCTCCACCCTCGACTTTTCCCCTCACTCTGTCTGATTCGGTTTTGGGTAGTCCCTTTCTCTCTCTCTCACGCAGAATGGCAAGTGTTGGGTTATCTGTTTGGTTTCGCAACAAGGTTGTTGATCCTCTTCTCCAAATAATTCGCAGGTATTTCTTTCTTTCTTTCTTTTTTAATTTCATTTTCCCAAGAAAATGCTCACTTGCTCAGTTACTGCTTTCTAGAGAGTTAAATGTATGTGTTCTTTACGGTTTTGTTGTTTCGTAATCAGAAACAAAATCATAGATCTCCCCAGAATGCACTTCAAACCTTGTTTGGTAGGAGGGAAGGAATAGTGGAAGGATTTGTTTTTGGGATCTATGTTTGTTTGGAATTGGTACAAAGTAAAGGAGTAAGGAATCTCCCAATTTTCAATTTTTAATCCCTCCCAATATGGGGTTATTTAGGATTTAGAGAAAAACAACTAATACCAAACACTTCCTTACTTAGGCTATTTATCTATTCTTCCTTGTTATTTTCTGTCTCATTTTACCACCATACACCCAGCCTAAGAATTTGTTTATTATCGTGTATTTGAAGGGGTGCAGAACCCAAGCTGTTGGCTTCGTCTGCGGCGCTCGGCATTACCCTGGGAGTGTTCCCCATTTGTGGTTTGTTTTGTTTTTTGCTTCTGTCATTTTGCTTTTCTTGCCTAAATATGTGATACCGTTACCCTACCTGAATAGTTTCCTTCCATTGTTCAGTGGCTTTATTTCATGACACGTTATATTGGGATCATTTCGTCCGTTCTATTGTGTTGGTTCAACGTTATGTTGCTGCTTACACACGCTCATTGTCAATCTCACTATTGTGTCCATAGACCTCAAGTATCATGTCAGTCATTTTTACTTGTAGGATGAGGATCTTACATTTTACCTCCCAGAAAAAATTTGAGGAGTTTTTGTTCTAGCATGGTACAACTAACCCACGCACACCTGAAAATCACTCTCCAGACCAATGGGGATTCAAATTCTTGTACATATGCGCCTTTTATGACTTCGTCCTTGTGGATGATCTGGAGTACGTAGCCCTACTTAGGCTTTCCATCATCAGGCCGACTTTTCCTTCCTTTTTTTTTCCCCCATTTCTTCTTCTTCTTCCAGATATGATTCTGTAATTTTCACAGAATTTGCTGTTTACTCCTTCTGCCATGAGTTTTAACCAGTTAGGATTTTGAGTTGTTTCAATGTGTTACTTAGTAAACCTCCAGACTTACAATATTCTGTTAACAGGCGTCACTGTATTTCTATGTGGGATGGCCATTGCTGTTCTTGGATCGCGTTGCCATGCCCCGACTGTGATGCTGGCCAATTTTATTGCCACTCCAATAGAGCTGAGGTATTGATGCTTGTAACTCCCTAATATTAGCAGTACTATTGCCATTGGTATTTTCTGCATTCCATTAGGTTGTTGCGTGTCAACTTTTTTCTTTCTTTTAGAAGCTTGTTTTACTTTAGTTTATGATAAATACTCCTTGCATGAACCACGTCGATCTTAAATGTCCCATTCAATAATTCTAGTTCTGTCCACATTTTGGTCAGACTTTGTGATTTGTCCTGACCTTGGTGATTCGTCCTCTGGATGTAAGGATCTGAAGGAACATAGCAAGTTTGTTACTTTTTGTGTTTCCACACGTGGCTTTGAGAACCTGATTCATCTATTAGGATGCTTGTGATGCCCTCTTTTTTTGTTTTGCTGGGAATGCTTGTGGTACCTTTGTTACTCTGAGCTATTATGTTTTTGCTTTGAAGCCTGGTAGTACCTTTCTTGCGCTTTGGTGAAGTGATCTCTGGTGGATCTCATTTTCCTTTGACATCTGATGCTTTGAAGAAAGTTTTAACCGGCCAAGCGTCTCATGATGTCCTGCTTAGTATTGCTCACGCGGTACATGCTCAGCTCGACATCTTTTATTTTCTCTTACTCATACACATACATGCATTAGTGTATACATGATTATAGAATCTCTGTGAATGTATGTGTACTTACCTTAATGTAAAGAGAAATATCATAATTCAGCTTCCGAGTTTACTATGGTTGCAAGTTTGAAATTTTGAATCAATGATTATCGAGAGGATAATGGCAACTGTTATGATGCAAAACCCAGAAATGTTAACTGTTGACAGAATCACAATCATCATCTTTTTATGTCATGTTACGATGCTAAATGCTAATCTGTTGTTATTCTCTGCAGTTGCTTGGATGGCTCGTAGCTACACCTTTTATTTTGGTGGCATTGTACATATTATTTTTACCGTGTTTCAAGATCTTGGTCCGCAAGTTCAGCGTCATTCCTTTAAGCCCAAAGAAACCAGTCCATTCACACTCGGAATTGAAGCTTAAGGTAAGGGATGTTTGAGCAGCTTTGCAACAAGTAACTACTTGCTTCACTCATCCCATGAAGTGAAACTCTGGTTATTTGATTATCATCCAATAATACCACCTGTACATAAAACATTTGTTGTACTCACAATTCAGTATGTTGTGCACGTGTCATTACTGGCCTTTACTGGTAAAATTCATGAAAATACACAGATGATTGGTTAACTGTTTTGCAGGAAACTGATACAAGTCTGAATCTTAGCTGATTTTGAAAACGGGCTTTTAGCACTTAAGCCTCCTGAACTTCTCGTGATGTGGCATTTTCGTCCTTGAAATTTTTTTCAGAATATACGTATATTAGTTTCTCAAAATTAACAAATTAATATCTCTTGTGATACTTTTTTAAACCGAAACATCTATATTAATATAAATTTAGACAATAGTAATGTGTTATACCACGCAAGCACTTACTAGTTTTTTTCCTCCCTCAAGAATCCAATAATTTTACATTTTTCGTAATAAAAGAAAAATGTTACTCATGTGATCATCATAATTTTTTATGAGTTACAAATTGATAAGTAAAACAATCCAAGGACGTTATCATATAGTTAATTAATATCATAATTAACACATGAATATGTGATTAACTGAATACTACGATTATCACTAGCATTTATTATTAGCATTGTGCAACGATAAAATATGGTTATTTTTATAAATGGCCAACGAACTGAAGACCACATTCCATGTTGGTCATTGATTTTTAACTTTGCACATTATACTATTCTAAGCTTCTTTATTATTAGATAAATGGTCTATCTATCAATATTTTGTTAAAAATTAGATAGAAATTGAATATATTATAAATAAATCAACTTTAATTATAATTTAGATCATAATCAAAATGTTTTTTTTTTTAAGGAAAAAAAAAATCCGTATCTATTATAAGCTCGCATTCTGTCTAATGTAGTACGAAAAACCGACGAAAAAGACTTTTATGCGGAACAATAAAACATGACATATAAAATTAAATATTAAGAATCTACATACATAATTCACAGGTTATAGTTGCGAAAATAATCCATAACAACATAAGGAGGACCGGGGGAGGAGACGCGAGATTGATCTTTGATTGATGACTACGTCTACGTGTGAGTGGGAGAGAGAGAGAGGGAGATTCAACCAAAGAAATATAATTAAAAAAAAATCGTCAATAACTGGTGGAAGCAAGCAAGTTGGTGGGGCCCAAAGTCAAGAGTCATGACCAAGGCAACGAAAAAAATAAATAAATAAGCAGGCTCTACCCTACGACGCAACCTAACCTCAACTAGCAAACAACAAAAAACCAGATCCCATTACTGGAAAAATGTTCAACGTAAACTCAATAATTGATTGACCCAAAATCCTTTTTTTTTTTTTTTTTCTTTAATCTTTCTTTCTGGGTAAATCATTTTTTTTCTTTTTGTTTTGGCAGCAACATTTCTCAAAATTTATAATTGACCCAACAACCTTCTGTAACTACCTCTCCCAGCAACATTTCTAATTGTCCAGGAATTTTTTCCTGGACAGAACACTGCTGTAACTACCTCTCCCATGTCGAGCACCACCGCAACCACCACCCCACCACCCGTCTCAAGATCATGCCAAATTCCTGAGGAGCCCATGAGCGACTCTCTTAAGGATGTAGAAGACCTGTCTTTGAGATTCTCCATTAGTAGCCGATTGCTACAGTGCAAATGGAGATTTTGCGCCGAGCTTGCAGCAAGTCGTAACCAATGTAATCAAGGCTGCAAGCTCAGTGAGTTTAGTTGTTGGACGGATAGGCTTGGTGTTGGTGACTGGTTCGACATTAGGAGAGACCATGGAAGCCTTGAGACGCTGCCAAGTGAATTTGGAAGAGTTAGACACTTTGGTGTGTAGAAGTGGAAGTGAAATGTAATACCCTTGGATGGATTTGGCTTCGGATGCTGACTATGAATCACATATCGAGTACAGATGGCGGGGCAAGAATGTGAGGTCCATGGTAGCGAGGCTCGCCAGGGCGGAAGGAGCAGCTGAGAATGACATCCATGAGTGTACTGGAGCAACTAGTAACAGGTGTTACTCTTACAACATCAAACCTGGATCCATGAGAGGCTTCCAGTGCAACCTTGTCTACGCTCATGCAGCATCAAGGCTAAATGTGGTGCCATTGAATGCATCAAGAATACAAGGCCTAAGGTTAGACAGACCCTGTTCCTCAGACTGTCAGAAACTATTGTTTCCACCAAAAGATCGTTCTGACATTATAAATGTTGTTCATGATTATCCTGCTGCGTTGGTATCTTTCCGTTGGTGGGGAATTGAGCTCTCCAAAATGGTAGCGTTTGCTGGGGAAAGAGGCGACACTAAATTAAAATTGATATAAAAGTTGTTAAAATTTTTGCTGGGTAACGATAACAATAGATTCATCAGAATATGATTTGGTCAGCATATAATGACGAGGTAATTACTTTTATAATAATTAAAATTGATATAAAAGTTGTTAAAATTTTTGGATATGTTTGAGAATCCGGCCGAAAATTTTAAAAAAATAAAACCTAATTTTCTTTTTACCATTGGTGATGAGTCATTGACTCTTCTTTTTAAGTGAAATTGGAAATGGTAAAAACCTAATACTCTTTTTACCACCAGTGGGGGTGGTGGCTTGGTGGCAACAAATGCATACTTAGAACCTTCACTTCTATTAAGTCTCAGGTTTGAGTCGTGACGCACGCAGATTCTAGTATTTGACAAGAAAGACCATGTGTTATCTGATCTTGAAGTTTGGGGTCTGCTACTCTGAAGACCTAGGATTAGGTTCCTTATCATTCTATCGGTGTAACTAGTGAGCTCACCCTATGACTACAGGGATTGGGGTGTAGGGAGATCACCGATATCTCTTTTTTTTTTTTTTAAATAAGAAAAGAAAAAATTAATTTTCGTTTTAGTGTTTATTAATTTAAATTAGTTTAAGGTTTAAAAAAAAGTTTAAGCACAAAAGTATTGTTGTTGGTGACATTGTAGTATTAGTTAAGATTTAGTTTGAGCACCAACAACTTAATTGTAGTTGACGACATCACTAGTACCCTTATTATTTAAAAAAAAAAAAAGAAAAGAAAAACTTAATTTTCGTTTTAGTGTTTATTTATTTAAATTAGTTTAAGGTTTAAAAAAAAATTTAGGCAAAAGTGTTGTTGTTGGGGACATTATAGTATTAGTAAAGATTTAGTAAGGTTGTAACAGAAATTTTGTAGCTTGTTAAATGAAAGAAAAAGCATGCTACCCGTGACATCACTTGTAAGTGACTTGCTCGTTACTCACTTAAAGGGAGAGTTTATTGCCATCCTTTCATTTATTTTAGGCACATCATTTATTATATTATCCACTAAATAAATTTAAATATTTATTATTATTTGTTACATTTTGTTATTTTCTAAAAATGAACCTGCAATTAAATTTTTAAATTTCTTTTTTTTTAGTCAGTTTTCATTCCAAGTTCTGTCCTCTACTCTAGAGAGAGAGAGAAGGAAGAAAACCCATGTAAAACGATAATCAGTGCAGTTTTTTTTTTGGAAAGGTTTAACAGTGGAATTGGGACAGAATCATAGAAAACACGTTCCATAAATATTGATGGGGCCATGATTCATTGATTTGCAATCTGAGGGTTTACTATTCAAATTTTAATTCAATTTAGTAGTTGATACACGTGAATAATGTTATACAATAGGAACCAAATTATGTATGGCAAAAAAATTAGTAATTAAATTCTTGTGGTTGTAGGCATAAGTTCTGTAGAAATTTTATATTAATATCTTTGTTTTTACGTTATGTGAAAGATTTGGTAGTTAGGATTTTTCTAATTTTTCGTAAAGTTATTAGCAAATAAATTAATAAATAATTTGATTTAACAGCATTAGTTTTAATGGTGATTCTTGACTTTGGAATATATCTGTCTCCCTTCGTTTTGTAGGGATATGAATGGCATGCTTTTGTATAAGTTTCCTTCACGTTTTTTGGGTGTTTTGTTTATGATATATACATACATACATATATATATATAACTATATGTATATACTTGGGTAAAATGCTGTCTTGTGATCGAATACTTTACTTGGATAGTTTTCTTTTTCCTTTTTTCTTTTTTTTTTTTTTTTTTTTTTTTTGGATAAAGACAATACTTAAGAGATCTCATGCAGAAATCACGTGGTAACCAAGGATAACTTCTACAAATTCCTATTGATTTTATGTCACCATCTTAATTGGTCTTACCACTTGAACTTCGAAAGGAATACCTATTATTTTATCTTATGCAATTTTTTTTTTTGGGGTAATTATCTTATGCAATTTGAATGCTATAACATTTGTAAGTTTGAATGCCTAAGATCCTTGGGTTTAATGGTATTGGGAAGGGAATTAGAGAGGATTTTTGGTGGGACGTTGTGGGTTCGGTCATCCTCGTATATTTCTTTTCATGTCTCTCCAATACACATGATTATGTTTTTTTAATTAACATGATATGATATCTAAATTGAGATATAATTTTCAATTGATATGTTATACGATTTTTGTATAGACACGTGTGAGACATGAACAAAGGACATGTGGGTAGAATCCCACACTAAGCCTCCGATCGGTTTGGTTCATTAGTTAGAGATGAAATTTTATATTGGAGCTAGCTGACTTTTCAAAAATTAGTTATAAATTTTTATTGATTTTTTAGAAAAAGATAAAAATTGATATGAAAATTTTAAGTTGTAGATGATAAAACAAATGCACCAATTTTTGATTCACCGGCTATGCCCTTCGCGGTTAGTAGTTACATGTTATTTTGAGCATTAAATATATGAAATTGAACAAAATAAGTTTTAAAACTAAAAAATATAAAAATAAAAATTGAAAAAGAACAAAAATAAAAAATGGATCACTCTATCCATCTCGTTCATTGACTGGTATCATGCAAACTACATGGGATCTGACGTGTGGCCAAGTTCGTTCGTATAGTACTGCTTGGCTGTCTTTTCTTGTGACAGTCAAATTGCTTAGAAAGGGAGATGGATTAATAGACTTTTTTTTTTTAAATGAAAATTGATGTGTGATTGCATATGAGTTATTAATATTTAAGATAATTAAAGATATTTTTTAAATCATTATTATTCCAAATTTATATTTGAAACAAAGTTAATTAAGGATTTTTTATTTTTAATAAAACTTTATTGAAAAACATAAATCCACTAATTGGGGTTAAAATAAATAAATATCATTATTCATAAGTCATTAATTAATGAATGTATGTAAGTCACATATCGATTTCTGCCAAAATGTTAGCAATCTTATCAATCAAAGGTTTACATTATATGTAAATTTATGGTACAAATGACCAAAATTTAAATTTTAAAGGATAAATTACAAGAATATATGCGGTATACTTCTAGGGTAACGGTGCAAAAAAATAAAAAATAAATAAATAAAAAATAAAAAATAAATAAAAAACCTTGATGAAATTCAAAATCAGACTAAAAATGCGGTTTATATCGTTTGTCATACTTATCCTAATTCCTAACAAATAGTATTCATGAGCACGTACAAGCAACCTAGAATTTAATTTAAGAGTTGGATGTATATCTCCCTACTTATATTTAGTGATTACTTATCAATTAAAACAATATTATGAATGTGAAAAAATAAATAAATAAAACATGTGGCAATTTGGAAGCCAGATATTATCAAGAATATTTAAACATTGGTGGATAAGTGGTGATGAGTACTTTTGAGAGTTGAGAGAGCCCCCCATCTGCCTATAAAAGCCTACTGAAATCCTTCAACAATGCATATACAAAATCAACCACTTCTAGCTAATTTCACCAAGCTTTCACACACACACACACACACACACACACACATACACATACATACAATTTCTTCCTGTGTCGATCCTAGCTCTAATCTGTGAAATGGCGTCCAACAAAATAGTTTATATTCCTAAACCTAGTACTGATTTTGTTAGTATTAATAATAAGCCTACTGTTGATCATGATTATGAGGTCATAATCCCCACCATTGACTACTCTATGCTCTTCTCCAATGATCCTGATCAGCGCTGTAAAGCCCTCCATTACCTTAACCATGTCTCCCAAAACTATGGCTGCTTCCATGTAAGGATATCTTCATTTCTTTTGTTTCTTTTCTTTTCTTTTTTTTTTCCCCCTGAGATACTAATGTTTTATGTAGATCGATCAAAGGTACACTGCTCATAATAAATATGTCTTTTATTATGGCCATGACGTAACAAAACTTTTATTTTATGTAACAAAAAGAATAAATGTTTCGTTACAATATTTTCAAAGTTATTGTGTTACGGTTAAAAATTATATATATATATATATATATATATATATATATATAAAGGCAATGAACTGAAGGGTGTTGAGCTTTGATGTATTTCCAGCTGGTAAATCATGGTGTGCCACATAGCGTTTTCGAGAGTGTCCTCAAGGAAATTTCCGACTTCTTTGATCCAACGGAGGTGGAGGACCGAAGGTTGTATGAGGGAAAGAATCCAATGGATAGGATTAGATGGGGCCTGAACTCCTCACTTGAGGAGAATAGGGAACATCTCAAGGTGGTCGTGCATCCCCAATTCCACTGCCCTCCTAAACCTGCCCCATTTCAGGTACTTTTTTTTTTTTTGTGGTTATTTTTCACTACTGTCATTTTCGGTTTATCATTTACTTTTTTCGTTTTAAACAAAAGGTATAGTTTCAGCTTAATCTTTTGACTTCGGTGCCTACTAAGTGTGAGGCTGGTCATCTCAAGGCTAGGTTTGTGCACCCCATGGGTTGTATTATTTCTTCTTCATTTCTAAAAGAGACAGTTAACTACACAAAAATGTTGCGATTAAAAGTGATATAACAAAAAATTGTGACTAAAAATTTGTGTTTAATTTTCTAGCGCATGATTAGAACTATGAGTGAAGGCCTAAACATGTATGCACTTGTCTGTTGATGTAATTAACAGTGTGGCTTTAGAAGAATATTCAAAAAGACTACGAGAGGTGGAACTCGGGTTGGCAAAAGCAATGTCAAGAGCATTAGGGATGTGAAGAATGCTTCATAGAAAAGGCACTGAATCTCGAATCAGGATTCGATGTGTTCGTCACAAACCTTTACCCGCCGAATTTCAAGTCCGAAGGCTCCATGGGTTTGGCCGATCATACTGATCCGGGCTTGTTTGTCTCTCTCATTCAAGATGTTAACGGCGGCCTCCAAGTGCTGTCCCATAACGGACAATGGCTCGACGTAAACATGCCCCCTAGCTCCATTTTCATCATCTTTTCGGATCATCTTGAGGTACATGCATATAGTATACTATTTATCACTGTGAATGATGTAGTCATCCATATATTTGAATACATGAAAGCTGTTATATAGCGAAATATGGGACCGGACCGGTTCTTTTACCTATTTTTTCTTATGTGGTAGTTCTCTTTCTTTAAATATATTACTGCGCAGTACTACTAAAAAATTAATTACTTTAAATCTATTTTTAGGGTTCATAAAAATAACTGAAATATATATATATATATATTTATGTATGCCTTTCTACAGATTCTTACCAACGGAAAGTGCAAAAGCACTGTTCACAAGGTGGTGGTGGGCGACAACAAAGTGAGGAGGATATCTGCAACGACACTTCATGGACCGTCACTAGAAGCATTTGTGAAGCCAGCAATGGAGTTTGTGGACGGCTCTCACTGGCCGCCGGCATACCATGAAATGACCTACAAGCAGTCCTTGGAAGCAAATGGTTTTCACGTGGTTGATGTTAAATCCAGCCTCAAACAAGCACTAGTACCCAATATTTGAAAGGACTATTCTATCAATAAGGAACAGTTGAAATAAACACGATCACCGTAGCTGTGATCCAGCATGTGTGTATGTATATGCGTATGTATATATATACACACATTCGTAAAAGTATGGTCATGTTTTCTAGCTTCGTGCATGTATTCGTGTATGTTATATCCCATAATAATTGGTGAGTGGGTATATTAGTAAATAATAATTAAGCTATTTTCTATGCACTAACGACATGGGATAATTAGCTCGTTTGTCTTAGCCAATTAAATAATATTGTAATGTCGGCTTGCGTTAGTACGTCAGTGATAATATTTATATAATAAAAAGCAAATTTCGTGTTTAGAATATTTCTGAAGGGCTTGATTCAGGTGTTGGATGAATTAATCAGACTATTTTTATATAGTAGGAATTTGTCTTCTCATTTTCCAAGAATCACTGAAACCATAGACTACCCCTTTTTATCATTTATTACCATGATTGCAATTCTTACTAATTATAAAGAAGATCATTAAATTAACCCTTGTTTGGTTGAGGAGTTTGAGTTGTAAAATTTTTATATTGGTCTTTTATTGACTTTTCAAAAACTAGCTAATAAATTAGTTGACTTTTCAAGGAAAAACAAAAAACAAAAAACAAAAATAAAGTTGAATTTTTTATGTTGGAGTTGGTGAACTAAACAAACCATAATTTAATTTCAAATTTTGAAAGCTGTCATTTTATGTTCCTTTATATTTCCCAAAAAAAAAAAAAATCTCATAATTAAGCTCTCTCTCTCCACCGGCCAAATACCCACTATCTTTTTTTTTTTTTTTCATTTAATTTTTACTCCCATGAGAATGTAGTAACCATATCAGTTATCATTTTTAACTAAAAGTATTCATGAAATCGCATATAATGTTGTGTTGAAGTGCATGGTGTTTACATTTTCTGTGTTATGTGATTCTTTTTTTAATTTTGTTCGGAGTTTATGAATTTTTTTTTTCAATTTTCATGTTGTGTAATATCAAAAAATAGTTGTATATTATAAAGGTGAAGAAACATGAAACTTAATCATCATTTATTTACAAAGAAACATGGTCTGCATGAGAAGAAACTCTTTATCTTTTGATCATATAAATATGTGTACTATTTTATACGGCTTCAAAATTTATTTTTGAATGCGAATCTTTTTTTTTTTTTTTGGTTACATTTGTATTAGTTTCAACTATACATGGTTTCCTCTAATATGGTATGTAACCGTTGAGTGTTACATGAAAAAGTTGACATGTTTGTGATAGAGTAAAAAGATGGGTTAGTTTTTGCCGGTTTATTTAGAAAAACGAAAAGACAAATGGCAAAAAGAGAAATTAGAGAATGACAAATTTCTCTTTCCGGTTTTTTTTTTTTTCCCTAAAAAAAATGTCAATTTTATCATTTTATCCATTTTTCTATTCTTTTTCATATACACTCTTTTTTTTTTTTTTTCCCCTTGGGTGAATCTTTTTAATATATACTTACGCGCTGCATCAAAGACGACATTATTTCATAAATGTAAGTCTATCTGAAAAAATTACTGAATATATAAAAGTTACAATGTTACTGACAAAAATTAAATGAATTTCTAAAATATATCCCACAATATGGCCATAATCAATGATCAGGATCAATTCATTATAATATTTGTAAGGAAGTGGGAGGTCAAAATAGGGATCCCAAATTAGAAAGGAAAGCAGAACGAAATGAAAAGAAAATAGAGGTCTCTACTCTCCACTTGTAAATATTTAGTTGTTTGTACTAATTATTCTAATTTGTTTTCTTTTCCTTCTTTTTGTAATAATATTATTGCGTCCTGAAGTGTATATCTCTTCCAAAATCGAAATTAAAAGAAAAAGGAAAACTCTAATTAACTAGACGTAACTACGTACTATACGTGTTGTATATAAATTACAAACAACTCTCTCTCTCTCTCTCTCTCTCTCTCTCTCTCTTACTCACTGAGATTTTTTTTTTTTTTTATTAAGGAAAGGTGACTGGTGGCTTATGTTTTTGTTGATTTGTTGCTTCGCATTTTTCTTTCAGAGATTGTTTTCGTTTTTGGATTAATTAGTGTTTGTTTTCATTTAATTCTTTTTGTTTAAAAATTTTGTTTGACTAGCTAAAGAAAAGAAAATAACAACAAAGAGCCTTATTCATATATATATATATATATATATATATATATATATACCACACACGATCAACTGACTAACCTTAGAGTCATTTTTTTAATAGCATTGGATTGAAATGTCTCCAAAATAAAATTTCTTTAGTTGCATGGGTAAATATCATTAATTACAAAGGACATGTGACAATGATAGGACTTCATCGCACGCATTGTTAGGTTCCATCATGCCACATCCATACACGAACTTCCAAAACCACCCACAAGATTGATCTAAGTTACTTTTTATTACTTTTTTTTTTTTTTGTCAATTTTTTTTTCTAACCTTATTGTTATGGTCATTTTATTGATGTCGCTCAATCTAAATTATAACGATTAGAGCATCTCGCCGTCTGATTTCTCATTGTATTTTTTCTACATTGCTTTTGCTCTTCATATATGTGTATATATATTTTTAAGGAAAAAAAATGACAAAGATAAAAGATATCGCACCCAATAGGAGTGATATGTCTAATCACTCATTATAGAGAGATCTCTCACAAAATAGATTATTTCAACTATCCTATATATTTTGAATCCACACAACCTCTTATATGAAGGACGAGTGAACTTACCATATCCAGTTTAAGTTATCGGTGGTTTTATTTTTCTCGGTCTATATAAATAATCCTCACCTTAACAATTGTCCGTTTTCGTTTTTCTTGTGACTACCTACTTCTCCTAACTTCCAATGTATATACATTACACACGGATACTTACATTGGCATAATTATATATGGAAGAGTCTTCAATGGTTACTCTAATATTTACCCATCTATTGTTATTGTTGTTGATGTTAATCAGATGATTGTAACAAATTGAACAGATGATCAAAAAATTTAATGACAATTAATGAACATGAAACTTAGATGAGCAGTTTTTTATGATGGAATCTTTTGGTAAATTAGATATTTTGTTTAGGATAAAATCTTTTTAGCTAACTGTATAAATGACGTAAATGAGGCCTTTTATAGGATGTAATCTTTTATTTTTTGTTATAAATTTAGAATTAATGGTATTTTTATCAAGACAACATGATTAGTTTATTTTTTGTTCAATTTTTCAAATAAGTTTGTTTTTGGACTTTTTTTTTTATAACCATGACTCTAATTTAGCCATACATGTAGTTGATCCTTTGCTGAATCATCTAAATTAGCAGCCCCGAGGGGTGAGCCTTTCCCTTTATCTTTCCTCTCCTTTCACTCTTCTCTCCAATCAAACAAAGGATTTGTCATCTCCCCTCTCCATCCCTCCATCTCTTCTCAACAAAACATACTCTTTAGTGCTGATCGTAGTACGAGCTGATTTTTAGTTTATATATCATCATAATTCATATAGAGCGTATGTAATCAATATTAATACAGAGTATATAAATCTCATGTTAAGTATCATTTAAACGAGAACGTATGAGAGAATAAAAAGTTAATTATCTAGCGATGCATGCTCTTTAGTTGTTTTTTTTTTTTTTTTTTTTTTTTTTTTGAGTAAGTTTCCTCAGCTGGAGGAAATTTTATAATAAAAAGAAAAAAGTTTGACCGCCTAGCTAGTCAGGGTGGGGAGGACATACGAAAGCTAATAAAGTTATACATCAAAGTTCTGGTCAGAAATATTATACATCTCCTAATTTTCATTCACTTACTAATTATCTAGTGTACTGTAAACTAAATAAGTGAAAACGCCTTTTTTGTCATACGAATATGGTGCCTTTTTTTTTTTTTTTTAGTAATAAAATAACATGAGTTAGCAACTTCAAAATTACCAAGTACTCGTACTAACTCAATTTACAATTTGAGAGGAAAAAAAAAGGGGCATAAATTATCTCTAGTAATAAAAAATGCTTAAATCATACCTAATGATATATTATGTGTAACGGTATAAGATACTCTTATTTATTAGAAATTAATAAAATTTTTTCAGGTTTTGAATTTAATCCAAACATACATCTTCCCTTCCTAGCTCAGCGGGGTCTAAATTATAAATTATACTTAGTGATACTCTTACACCGTCTTGTTGAATATATCCCGAATAATGTTGGAAGAAGGAGAACTCCACCAAGAATATAATTTAATTCAGCTGGCAGCATTCTCTTTAATTAGAAGAAACGAGTTTAATACCTGTGCATTATACGGGGAAGGAAGAAAAAAATAAATAAATAAACTGAGTATTATATGATAAAAACAGTTGGTTAAAATAAATATTATAATTATGATAATTATAATAAGTATAATTCTTCTCAAAATCTCTCCCAACAGTTAAGATGCTAAATCAAAACGATAATAGTACTAACAATAATAAAAATGAAAACAAAAACAAAAAAAAAATTTATGTAGTTATACTCATTTAAAGAAAAAATTAAAACAAAAATAAAGCAGAAAAAAAAGAACAAAAATCTTTAAACTCAAAAAACCGGAAAAAACTAACCCTAACAAAAACATTATAACAAAATAAAATATATATCCCATTTTCTCTTTTTTTTACTGCTTTTAAAAAAAATAAAAAAATTTTATCAGGTTATATACATGCAAAAACTTAAAAAAAATGATTTTTAAAATATAAAATAAAACAAACAAAAAAGAAAAAAAATTACATGCAGAATCCTTACAAAAAGGGGTCTTTAAAAAATAAAACAAAAGAAACAAAAGAGACACACAAAAAAAATCGAAATAAAGATAAAAAAATTTAAAGTAAAAAATCGTTTAAAAATCAAAAAAAGGCAAAGTGAGCAAAAACACAATACAATAATAGATCAGAATCTAATGTCTAAAATTTAGCGTAAAAAAAACGTAAAAATAATATTAAGAAAAAAAAGAACAAACTCTAAATAGGGGTAAAACTGACAGCACACTGTAGGAAAAAGAAAAGGAACTAAAAAAGAGGCGTAAAACGGTAATTATACTGTGTGGGCAGCTGGTAATTTTTGCATAATAGGGATAAAAATGTCAACTCACTGTAGATGAAGGAAAACCAACTAAATCAGAGGACAAAAAAATCTTTGCACTGTAGACAAGACAGTAAAATATGTGAGGATAAAACTGTTCTTCCACTGTAAAGAAGCCAAAATTAGCACATAGGATATGGGTAAAATCGGCAGTTTAATGAGAAAAAACAGTTACTGTGCATTATTATAGAAAAAAAACTGTGCAGCAAAAGCAACAAAAATAAAAAAAATAGAAATAGAAATCACTGTTTATTAAACAGTGAAATATTGCATCCTTTTACTATAGCAAAAAAAAATGTAACAAAATAGCAAAAGTTTAAAAAAAACACTATTCACTTAACAGTAAAGCAAACTATCAAAAGTATTAAAAAAAAAAAAACCATAACAAAGCAGTAAAAGTAAAAAATATATATATATTATTTATTGAACAGTAAAAGATTACACTCCTTTGGTATATTAAGTAATGTGGTCCGCGGGTTTCTTTCTAATTTATATCTATGTGTGTGGGTCACCAGGGCATAAGGTGCATGATGATTTGACATCATCTTTACCTTATTTTGGTTTATCATTGACAGTCTGTACAGATTCCGAACTCAAATATTAATCAAAGATATTTCATAAAACTTAAGTCTCTTTGATTTTTTTTTTTTTTTTTTGGGTAGAAAAGCAAGTCATTTATGAATATCAAATTAAGGTTACATTACTGACAAATTTAAATGAATTTCTTTACAACATGCAGGCTGTTAACGATCATGACCAATGAATATCAAGTGCTTTCAAAAATTCAGACTACCAAACCGATCAGATGTAAAAATCCCACGTGGATATTAATTAATATTTGTCAGGAGGTGTGAGGTCAAACCTTATATATATATATATATATATAATACAAACAAATATGGATCCCAAATTAGAAAGGGAAGCAAACAAAAAGAAAAGAAAATAGAGATGTCTAATTAATTAACTGCAGGCATTCTCTTGGTTTTAATTGTTATTTGTACTAATTATGCTAAGTTGTCTCTTTTCCTTCTTTTTTCTAATAATTAATATTGCGTCCTTGAAGTGCATATATCTCTTTCAAAAAGGAAAAAAGAAAAGTCTAATTAACTAGACTATATGAAAACATATATGTATTTTTTTTTTCTAATATATATGTATATTGTTGTTGCTTCCCATTTCTCTTTCGTTGTTGTTTTTGGGATTGGTGTTTGTCTCATTTATTTCTTTATATTTAAAAATTTTGGTGGATTAGTTCATGCGAGATCTTAAATTGGATGCCAAACTTAATTATAGGCCGTTTATTTCTTGAGTTTAGCTTATACTTAATTGCCAATTTCAGAGGAAAAAGAAAAGGTACCTTGTTCATATCAACCACACACGATCAACTAGCAATCTTCCAATCATACACTCATTTTTTAATTGAAATGTTACCAAAATTGAAACTTGAGTGCATATATATTAGGACTGGTTGCTATCCGACGTCTTTTTTATACAGAATTTTTTACTTTTTTTAGTGAAATGTTGTACTAATTGAATACGTAACCTTAATTGAATATTTTTTAATTAATATTATATTCTAAATAAAAAATTATTATTTTATTAGATTTTAATTAAAAAGTTACGTATAAATTAACCGATTTTAATAAGTTTTTACACAGAAAATTAGTGTTGGATGGGACATGATACCGGATAGAAGACGTTTTCAATATATATCCTTAAACGGAAATGTGATAGCGACAGGACCTTATCCTACACCTGGTTAGGTGCATCATGCCACATATCCATCCACATACTTCCAAAACCACATCCTTCAATTAATTACTTTAGGAGATATTACTGTGAGCTGTCTTCGTCCCAGGGTTTGGTAAGGTTGATAAGGTTATTAACTGCGGCTTTAAATCGGATGATTTGTATAGAGATTTTTTTTTTTTAATCATCATCCTTATTTTATATACGCCGTTAGATTTAAATTGCAAAGGTAAGCAATTCATCATATAAGTTCCCATTGTTTTTTTTTTAAAATATATTGTTTTTTTTACATGTGTATCTGTATATGAATTTATAAAGGAAATATAAAGATAAAAGATAACGTACTTACATAATTTTAAAGTAAATAATTTATATATCTTGATCATCATAAATGTGAACTCACAACTTCTTTTATAAAAAATGAGTGATCATACCATCCTGTCTAAGTTATCGGTGGTTGTATTTTTCTCAATATATAAATAATAATCCGCGCCTTAACAATTGTTCGTTTGCGTTTTTCTCGTGACTAGCAACAATTCTCAAAACTTCCCGCATACTTATATATACATAACACACCGACACTACATTGACATCATAAATGTTTTAACAGTTATGACCGTTACTCTAGTTCATGATATGAAGAGAGGTCATAACTGTTATAATCACTCGGTCATAACAGTTATGACCGTTACTATAGGGAAAAAGATCATAACTGTTATAACCATCTGGTCATAACAGTTATGACCGTTACTCTAATTCATGATAGGGATAGAGGTCATAACAGTTATGACCGTTACTATAGAGAGAGATGTCATAACAGTTATGACCATCCGTTACTCTAGTTCATGATATGGAGAGAGATCATAACTGTAATGACCATGATCGTTACTATAGGGAGAGAGGTCATAACTGTTATGACCACCATCCGGTCATAACAGTTATGATCGTTACTCTAATTCATGATAAGGAAAGAGGTCATAACTGTTATGACCACCCGGTTATAACAGTTATGACCGTTACTATAGGGAGAGGGGTCATAACTATTATGATCATCCGGTCATAACAGTTATGACCGTTACTCTAGTTTATCATATGGAGAGAGGTCATAACTGTTATGACCACTCGGTCATAACAGTTATGACCGTTGTTCTAGTTTACGATATGGAGCGAGGTCATAACTGTTATGACCAACAAGTCATAATAAAAATGACCATCTAGAAATCAAATAAAAATACTAACTTTATGTATTTTAAGCAAATTTTTTTCAAAAAATCATTTAGAAAGTTGGAATCTCATCAAAAACACATATAAAATTTTTTTTCAACAAATCATTTAGACTTCCAAGTAGTTTATAGAGGGCTTTCGTTGTGGTTTCGGACGGTTTCTGAACGGTTCCGGTCGGTTGCAACTCTTTCTCTCTCTAAAATACTGTAAAAGCTGGTTTGAAATTTTTTTTATGGCATGCGATGGAGAGTGACTCTTGGGCTGGTGGGAGGTGAGGGTAAACCTGACTTTTGACATTCATTAAATGCGATTGAGCCCCCACATAAATGATGTGACAGTGCCAGAAATGAAGGAAAAAAAAAAGTAGTGCTGTCTTTAATATAATTTATTCCATATATGCTAAAAATGAAATTAACCCTTAAATATATGAAATTGAACAAAATAAGTTTTAGAACTAAAAATAAAAAATAAAAATTGAAAAAGAACAAAAATAAAAAAATGGATCACTCTATCCATCAAAATAAAAAATGGATCACCCTATCCATCTCGTTCATTAACTAGTATGACGCAAACTACATGGGATCTGACGTGTGGCCAAGTTCGTTTGTAAAGTACTGCTTGGCCGTCTTTTCTTGTGACAGTCAAATTGCTTAGAAAGGGAGATGGATAAATAGACTTTTTTAAAAAAAATGAAAATTGATGTGTGATTGCATATGAGTTATTAATATTTAAGATAATTAAAGATATTTTTAAATCATTATTATTCCAAATTTATATATGAAACAAAGTTAATTAAGGATTTTTTTTACTTTTAATAAAACTTTATTGAAAAACATAAATTCAATGGATTGGGGTTAAAATAGATAAATATCATTATTCATAAGTCATTAATTAACGAATATATGTAAGTCACATGTCAATTTCTGTCAAAACGTTAGCAATCTTATCAATCAAAGGTTTATATTATATGTAAATTTATGGTACAAATGACCAAAATTTAAATTTTAAAGGATAAATTACAAGTATATATGTGGTATACTTTTCGGGCAACGGTGTAAAAATGGAAAAAAACCTTGATGAAATTCTAAATCAAACTAAAAATGCGGCTTACATCGTTTGTCAAACTTATCCTAATTCCTAACAAATAGTATTCATGAGCGCGTCCTAGCTAGCTAGAATTTAATTTAAGAGTTGGATGTATATCTCCCTACTTATATTTAGTGATTGCTTATCAATTAAAAAAATATTATGAATGTGAAAAAAAATAAAACATGTGGCAATTTGGAAACCAGATATTATCAAGAATATTTAAACATTGGTGGATATATGGTGATCAATACTAGGGGTGATAATACGGGTCGCGACACGACGATACGATTCAAAAACGACACGAATTTCGCTGGTTAGGGTTAGGAAAAATAAGTGTCCGGTCAATTTTGGATCACCCAAAATTGACACGGAAAAAAACGGGTCGTGTTCGGGTTGGACCCGCAGAACCCGAACACGACACGTTTTTTTTTCGTATCAATTTCAGGTCAATTTCGGATTGCTTTCGTGTCGCGAGTTGAATTTTGTGTATCGTGTCAATTTTGGGTTGTTCGTGTCGCGTGTCAATTTCGTGTCGCGGGTCAAGTTCGGCTCGTGTCGTGTCAATCCGTTACGGGTTTGTGTCGTGTTCGGGTCACCGTTTCAAGTCGTTTTCAGGTCGTGGGTCATGTTCGGGTCCGAAGAAAAAAATTTCGACACGACTCTAACACTTGATTCAATACTTTTGAGAGTTGAGAGAGCCCCCCATCCGCCTATAAAAGCCTACTGAAAACCTTCAACAATGCATATACAAAATGAACCACTTCTAGCTAATTTCACCAAGCTTTCATACACACACACACACTTACATATACATACAATCTCTTCCTGTGTCGATCCTCGCTCTAATATGTGAAATGGCCTCCAACAAAATAGTTTATATTCCTAAATCTAGTACTGATTTTGTTAGTATTAATAATAAGCCTACTGTTGATCATGATTATGAGGTCATAATTCCCACCATTGACTACTCTATGCTCTTCTCCAATGATCCTGATCAGCGCCGTAAAGCCCTCCATTACCTTAACCATGTCTCCCAAAACTATGGCTGCTTCCATGTAAGGATATCTTCATTTCTTTTCTTTTCTTTTCTTTTTTTTCCCGAGATACTAATGTTTTATCTAGATCGATCAAAGGTACACTCCTCATAATAAATCTTTCTTTTATTATGGCGATGACGTAACAAAACTTTTATTTTATGCAACAATGACTTTGAAAAAGAATAAATGTTTCGTTACAATCTTTTCAAAGTTATTGTGTTACGGTTAAAAATTAAATTAAATTAAAAAAAAAAAGCAATGAACTGAAGGGTGTTGAGCTTTGATGTATTTCCAGCTGGTAAATCATGGTGTGCCACATAGCATTTTCGAGAGTGTCCTCAAGGAAATTTCCGATTTCTTTGATCCAACGGAGGTGGAGGACCGAAGGTTGTATGAGGGAAAGAATCCAATGGATAGGATTAGATGGGGCCTGAACTCCTCACTTGAGGAGAATAGGGAACATCTCAAGGTGGTTGTGCATCCCCAATTCCACTGCCCTCCTAAGCCTGCCCATTTCAGGTTTTTTTTTTTTTTTGGTTGTTTTTCACTACTATCATTTTTGGTTTATCGTTTACTTTTTTCGTTTTAAACAAAAGGTATAGTTTCAGCTTAATCTTTTGACTTCGTTGCCTACTAAGTGTGAGAGGCTGGTCATCTCAAGGCTAGGTTTGTGCACCCCATGGGCTGTATTATTTCTTCTTCTTTTCTAAAAGTGACAGTTAACTACACAAAAATGTTACGACTAAAAGTGTTATAACAAAAAATTGTGACTAAAAATTTGTGTTTAATTTTCTAGTGCATGATTAGAACTATGAGTGAAGGCCTAAACATGTATGCACTTATCTGTTGATGTAATTAACAGTGTGGCTTTAGAAGAATATTCAAAAAGACTACGAGAGGTGGAACTCGGGTTGGCAAAAGCAATGTCAAGAGCATTAGGATGTGAAGAATGCTTCATAGAAAAGGCACTGAATCTCGAATCAGGATTCGATGTGTTCGTCACAAACCTTTACCCGCCGAATTTCAAGTCCGAAGGCTCAATGGGTTTGGCCGATCATACTGATCCGGGCTTGTTTGTCTCTCTCATTCAAGATGTTAACGGCGGCCTCCAAGTACTGTCCCATAACGGACAATGGCTCGATGTAAACATGCCCCCTAGCTCCATTTTCATCATCTTTTCCGATCATCTTGAGGTACATGCATATAGTAATACTATTTATCACTCTGAATGATGTAATCATCCATATATTTCAATACATGAAAGCTGTTATATGGCGAAATATGGGACCGGAACGGTTCTTTTACCTTCTTTTTCTTATGCGGTAGTTCTCTTTCTTTAAATATATTACTGCGCAGTACTACTAAAAAATTAATTACTTTAAATCTATTTTAGGGTTCATATAAATAACTGAAATATATATATATATATATATATATTTATGTATGCCTTTCTACAGATTCTTACCAACGGAAAGTGCAAAAGCACTGTTCACAAGGTGGTGATGGGCGACAACAAAGTGAGGAGGATATCTGCAACGACACTTCATGGACCGTCACTAGAAGCATTTGTGAAGCCAGCAATGGAGTTTGTGGACGGCTCTCACCGGCCGCCGGCATACCGTGAAATGACCTACAAGCAGTCCTTGGAAGCAAATGGTTTTCACGTGGTTGATGTTAAATCCAGCCTCAAACAAGCACTAGTACCCAATATTTGAAAGGACTATTCTATCAATAAGGAACAGTTGAAATAAACACGATCACCGTAGCTGTGATCCAGCATGTGTGTACGTATATGCGTATGTATATATATACACACATTCGTAAAAGTATGGTCATGTTTTCTAGCTTCATGCATGTATGCGTGTATGTTTTATCCCATAATAATTGGTGAGTGCGTATATTAGTAAATAATAATTAAGCTATTTTCCATGCACTAATTAGCTCGTTTGTCTTAGCCAATTAAATAATATTGTAATGTCGGCTTGCGTTAGTACGTCATTGATAATATTTATACAATAAAAAGCAAATTTCGTGTTTAGAATATTCCTGAAGGGCTTGATTCAGGTGTTGGATGAATTAATCAGACTATTTTTATGTAGTAGAATTTGTCTTCTCATTTTCCAAGAATCACTGAAACCATAGACTACCCCTTTTTATCATTTAGGGGATGTTTGGTTCACAAGTTCATTTCAAATTAAAATGTACTTTTTTTTTTCTTAATTTTTGTCTTTTTCTGAAAAAGTTTTTTGTCTTTTTTGAAAAAAATTTTTGTCTTTTCTGAAAAGTCAACAAAAATTACTATTGGAATTTAAAATTTCCAACTTAAACTCATTCACCAAACGGACCCTTAATACCATGATTGCAATTCTTTCTAATTATAAAGAAGATCATTAAATTAGCCCCTGTTTGATTGATGAGTTTGAGTTGAAATTTTTATATTGGTCTTTTATTGACTTTTCAAAAACTAGTTAATAAATTAGTTGACTTTTCAAGGAAAAAAAAAACCAAAAACAAAAAACAAAAACAGAGTTGAATTTTTTTATGTTGGAGTTGGTGAACTAAACAAATCATAATTTCATTTCAAATTTTGAAAGCTGTCATTTTATGCTCTATATTTCCCAAAAAAAAAATTCTCACAATTAAGCTCTCTCCCTCCACCGGCCAAATACCCACTACCTTTTTTTTTCATTTAATTTTTACTCCCTTGAGAATGTAGTAACCATATCAGTTATCATTTTTAACTAAAAGTGTTCATGAAATCGCATATAATGTTGTGTCGAAGTGCATGGGGTTTACTTTTTTCGTGTTCTGTGATTTGTTTTATATTTTGTTCGGAGTTTATGAAAAAATAGTTGTATATTATAAAGGTGAAGAAACATGAAACTTAATCATCATTTATTTACAAAGAAACATGGTCTGCATGAGAAGAAACTCTTTATCTTTTGATCATATAAATATGTGTACTATTTTATACGGCTTCAAAATTTATTTTTGAATGCGAATCTTTTTTTTTTTTTTTTGGTTACATTTGTATTAGTTTCAACTATACATGGTTTCCTCTAATATGGTATGTAACCGTTGAGTGTTACATGAAAAAGTTGACATGTTTGTGATAGAGTAAAAAGATGGGTTAGTTTTTGCCGGTTTATTTAGAAAAACGAAAAGACAAATGGCAAAAAGAGAAATTAGAGAATGACAAATTTCTCTTTCCGGTTTTTTTTTTTCCCTAAAAAAAATGTCAATTTTATCATTTTATCCATTTTTCTATTCTTTTTCATATACACTCTTTTTTTTTTTTTTCCCCTTGGGTGAATCTTTTTAATATATACTTACGCGCTGCATCAAAGACGACATTATTTCATAAATGTAAGTCTATCTGAAAAAATTACTGAATATATAAAAGTTACAATGTTACTGACAAAAATTAAATGAATTTCTAAAATATATCCCACAATATGGCCATAATCAATGATCAGGATCAATTCATTATAATATTTGTAAGGAAGTGGGAGGTCAAAATAGGGATCCCAAATTAGGAAGGAAAGCAGAACGAAATGAAAAGAAAATAGAGGTCTCTACTCTCCACTTGTAAATATTTAGTTGTTTGTACTAATTATTCTAATTTGTTTTCTTTTCCTTCTTTTTGTAATAATATTATTGCGTCCCTGAAGTGTATAACTTCCAAAATCAAAATTAAAAGAAAAAGGAAAACTCTAATTAACTAGACGTAACTACGTACTATACGTGTTGTATATAAATTACAAACAACTCTCTCTCTCTCTCTCACAGAGAATTTTTTTTTAAAGGAAGGGTGACTGGTGGCTTCTGTTTTTGTTGATTATTTGTTGCTTCCCATTTTTCTTTCAGATATTGTTTTCGTTTTTGGATTAATTAGTGTTTGTTTTCATTTAATTCTTTTTGTTCAAAAATTTTGTTTGATTAGCTAAAGAAAAGTAAATAACAACAAAGAGCCTTATTCATATATATATATATATATATATATATATATAAACCACACACGATCAACTGACTAACCTTACAGTCATTTTTTTAATAGCATTGGATTGAAATGTCTCCAAAATAAAATTTCTTTGGTTGCATGGGTAAATATCATTAATTACAAAGGACATGTGACTATGATAGGACTTCATCGCACGCATTATTGGGTGCCATCATGCCACATCCATCCACATCATCGCACTCATTGTTAGGTACCTAACGCAGGTCGGTACGACACAGGTAACTTGCTTGCCATCGTGCTTAGTTTTCATCATGTCATACTTTGATCTTATTCTTATTTATGGACATGCTTCATGATGTCACTTCGTAAATAAATCATAAAACATATCATAGCATTTAATAAACTTTAAAACAAATCATATCCTATCATAATATTATATAAACTTCACACACATCATATAATATGTCATAGCATACATACATGAGGCACGTAACACACAACAAAAAGCCTATACTGTAGGCGGAGTTGTACTTACCTCGTCTGCTATGTCCTATATCGTACTGCTCCAAGCTAGGGTGCAACAACAGGCTATCTCCTATTATTTCAAAGGACATAGGGTAAGGATTCATAATTATAACCATAAAATGTTGGTGACCTAACCAACATTCATGCATAACCTTAGTTATATGTCCCCCACACATACACATGATAACTTACTTGGTTACAACAAGTAACCCTAGAGTTCAAGGCCTACCATACTTGGATCATAACTTATTAGGTTACATAGGGTAACCTTGGGTACTAAGTCCACACACACATACATAGGGTTAGGTTACCATTCCTAACCTTGGGCCTAAGCCTTATCATCTTTAATCCATAATCCATTAGGTTACTACGAGTAACCCTTGGTTTCAGGCCCATTTATAAATTTAGTATCTTCTTGGGTTACATTGGGTAACCCTTGGTGTGAACCAAACTTGGGTCATCTAAGGTTAACTTCCTATTGGGTCACTATGGGTAACTTTGGGCTTTGGGCCCAGTCCAGTAACTCTGGTATCCTTCCCGGTTACCGTTGGTCATCATCTTATTACCAATATTTAAGACAACTTGGGTCCAAAATTCACTTTGGCTTTTCTTTGGAAAAACTTAACATTTTATATCATTTTTATACAAAAATCATTTGTTCAACTCCTGAAAAATTGTGGCTCTTAGAGTAGGATTTGTAAAAATTACTAAGTGTTAGAAACCACCTTTGGAACAGCTTCCCACAGTTAATTTATCAGTGTATGTGCAGGAATGTCCTTTTCCTGCACTGTTTTAGAAAATCCTGTGCAGGAATTTCCTGTTTTCTGCACAGTTTTTGAAATCCAATTTTATTTAAATATCTGGGTCGAATCTGAAAAAGTTTTCTTCACAAAAGTTTTAAACCTCAAAAAATCCTACAACTTTTGTGTTTTACTTAAGACCCAGTTCGGGCTCTATCCTGCTCATTTCCCCTGTTGAACCTACCTGGCCGTGCATGAAGTCTGGGCACGGTCAGGCTCGGATTTTTGTAAAAATCAAGGCCATTGGAGCCTTATTTTCGAAAACGGTACATGTTGCCCACTAAGAAAAACCCTTCTCTACAACTTTCATGTTTTACATTTTTCCTAATTCGGTCTCTAAGGGCCTCAAATCCTGCTTTCCAGAAAACTGGCCAGTTTTACCCGAACTGGCAGTTTTCTTACTTAAATTCATTTTACGTCCTAATTCGTGCATTCTAACCAACCGGTCACTCGGGAGCCTAAAATCAGACATGCAGCACTTTTCTAACATAAAGCTCCATCATTCACATAATCAATCATATTCATGCAAACCATTGGTGATTTTGCACCAATTAGGATTTGCACAAGTTTTGGGTTTGCATAAGCCATTCCATACGTCTATCAACCTAACATTCACATTCTACAACATACTTAAACATATTTGGGGACATACAATCCTATCATACATCAACCATACAAACCCTAATTTTCATGCAACCAATCACATAATCATACATAATTTGCAAATTAAAAACACCTAAGCACCTAAATCAAGCACAAACCTAAAATTTCTAAACTAGGGCATGGAAATTAAATGAGCTTATACTCTTATATCCAATGCTTGAAATACACATAAATTTCCAAATTGAAGCTTGAATTGAAAAGCTTAGGGTCTAAGAGGGTTTGTCTTAATCAATTCAAGAAGTTGGCTTGCTTGACTCAAACTTTTCCCCTTTTTCCTCGCCACCTTCCACAACCGGCCTTCCCTCTAAATGGGGTTCCAAAATTCGGCCATTTAGTTGGTCATTCACCAAAAATCCGGTCACCCCTTACAAGTCCTTTCTTCACTTTTTTTTTTTTTTCTTCTTCCTTTTTGGTTCCTTGAGTTCGGATTTTTTTAGAGGGAGAGAGTGAAGAAATTTTTGAGCATAGTTTAGGGGAGTTTTCCAATTTTTGTGAACCAAAATGAGCCCCCCTTCCACCTATTTATAGGTGAATAATTAATTTCTTTTTGGATTTATTTTAAATCCAAAATTTGCTTATTGGTCCTTGAAGCACCAAAATTTGCCCAAAAGCCCTCCATGTGGCCGGCCATAATGGGTGCTAGGTGGCTAAGAGATGATTTCTTTCCACAATTTCTTTAAATCCAAAAATTATGTAATTATCTTGTAGTGAGGTGTCTTCTCTCTAGGCCTTGTTTGGCTTTTTCTTGATATGCAGTCCATTTTTATACTAACACAGATATTTCCAACACTGTTCTTACTAATAATACAGTATTGTTACACTGAACTGCAGTCCAAAATTTATCTGTGTATAAATAGACTGTATAAAAATTTTCTTATTTTTTAAAGCCTTTTTGCCCTTAATATCCTAATTAATGTGCTTGATTTTTCTATGGTGCTTTTAAATCTTATTCTTACTATCTTGTCCGTAATGACGGTTTTTCACAGTATATTTTCCATACTGCTTATCATATAACAATACCGTCATAACTTTGACATTTCTAGTCAACATTTGACTTTTCGGTCAACTTCGACTTTTCTGGTCAAACTTTGACCAACATAAAATCATAAGATTTTTCCTACCTTTTTGCTCAAAAGGTCATAGGCTTGACTAAGCAATCATTTTTGAGTCTTATAAAATCATAAGCACTCACAAAACTTGATAAAAACCCTTAATCGGTCTTTTTCATAATTACCTTCATGGTACACATTAAATTCCTTTGAAAGGAAATCGAAAAAACTAGGTATTACATCATCAAATGTGAACTCACAACTTCTTTTATAAAAAATGAGTGATCATACCTGTAACGCACCGCCACCTTTCTATGGGCCGTCGTACGTTTTTAACAGGGCTGCAGCCCGGGCTCCCCAACCCATCTCAGAGTTCTCCGTAGTCCTTCCTACGCGGGTTGTTGATGCCAAGGCTTGAACCCTTAACATCCTTTGGAAACCGTAGTTCCCATCTATATGAGCTGCAGCTCATATGGATGGGAACTACGGTTTCCAAAGGATGTTAAGGGTTCAAGCCTTGGCATCAACAACCCGCGTAGGAAAGACTACGGAGAACTCTGAGATGGGTTGGGGAGCCCGGGCTGCAGCCCTGTTAAAAACGTACGACGGCCCATAGAAAGGTGGCGGTGCGTTACAATACCATCCCGTCTAAATTACCGGTGGTTGTATTTTTCACAATATATAAATAATAATCCTCGCCTTAACAATTGTTCGTTTGCTTTTTTCTCGTGACTAGCAACAATTCTCAAAACTTCCCGCATACATATATATATATATATATATATATACATAACACACCGACACTACATTGACATAATAAATGTTTTAATGTAGATATTTGTCTTTCTCGGCTTTCGTTCTTTTCTTTGTGTTCGCCATTTGATATCCCAAATGGCTACGAGAATGTTGAGAAGTATTAGTAGTAGTAGCAGCAGCATTTTCTTATCTCTTAGAAAGAAGTTGGGTTGTCGTTTCTTGGGAAGTTCCTGGTTTCACTACTCAAAATCTGGTATTCCAAGGCCACTTTATGAAGATAACTACCACTTTTCTTGTACTGGAAAACCAAACGACAAACATTTGAGGTTTTGTCGTTTGAAATCCTCACAAGCCACATTCTCAGTCCGTTAACGAAGACGATGATCATGAGGTATGGATTTTTATTTTTATTTTCTTTTTCTTTTTCTTTTTTTTTTTTTTTTTTTTTTGAATTTCCCCTTTGTTTCGTTGAACAGCTGGGAAACTAGTCGGTGGCGAATTTTGCCAACTTTAATAATTTTCTTGTTTCAAATATACTAAGTAGTCAAGGAAATAATAAGGTCTTGATGAATTATTTATTTATTTGAAATAAATATATTCTTTCTTTTTTTCTAGTTTTTTTTTTCCTCGTAATTTAGTATTTTTTATATTTATTAACTTTCACTGTTAAAAAAAAAAAAAAAAAAAGAAATTGTTCTATGAGAGAATCTCTCTTCAAATTAAAATTAAGCACAAAAAAAATCTTCCCCAACTACGATCGTTAAAATAAAAAAAAATGTTATCAAGATTCAAGGAGTAAGAGAAGAAGCCATTTTATACCTGAATCACTGAAAATTTAAACCTGATTATTACAAATTAATCGCGTAAAAATGGTGAAGAACCTAATAAAAACAAAACGTGGAATTAATTTATAGTGATTTTTTATTTATTTTTTGCTAAATGTAATTTATAGTGATTTAAATTGATACCTTTGATACTCTCTCTATATCATTTTCAGCCAGCGAATGACAGAATTGTACTTCCTTGGTCCCGCACTTTAAGTCATTTTCATTTATACCCCTGATCACCTTTTGACTCTTGGTCACATGGATGTAATTACCGAGAAAGCTAGTTGAAAATCTTCAAACTTGTAGTTAAGTAAAGACACATGATCAATAGTACTAAAAGTGTTTTCTTCTTAGCAAAGAAGGAAAAAGTACGTAATTCGTGGATGTTGTATGGCATGGATTTTCCTGGAGGAAGGGTGACATTTACTTCCGAAACGAGATTTATTTCCGAGTCTGCCGAGAAAAGGGTTCCTTGTTACAGAGTTCTTGACAAAGATGGAGAGCCAATCATGCAAAGCAATGTACTTGAATAGGTACACCAAAACTTGGATCAAAAGAACCCAATAATGCAGTGATGAAAACAAATGCATTGTTCAAAATATACTATGTCGGTCTCCGCACATTTTAGTTAAAATGGAATTTCACTGAGTATTTATCATCATTAGTAATGCAATTACTACGGATATGATGTCTTAGAGTGGGGGACGCTTTTCTTTTCTTTTCTTTTTTTTCTTTTGTTTATTTTTTTATTTTACCGTTACGTATAGTGAGGCATCACCAACCATAATGAATAGCATTGTTCAATTTTCTCCAATACATTAGAGTTCAGAATAACTTTGTTTTAGTATAACATATGAATGACATAATCTAATAGGTGACTAAGGAATTAGCAGTAAAAATGTACAGCGACATGGTCAGGCTTCAAGTGATGGACACCATATTGTTTGAGGTGCAAAGGCAGGGAAGAATTTCCTTTTACCTCGACACAACGGGAGAAGAAGCAACTAACATTGGATCAGCAGCTGCTCTTACTTCAGATGATATTGTTCTGCCTCATATATCTAGATAGTCATATTGATCACTCGCTTCATTTACCGATGCGCTCAACGCGTCGGTAGCGGCTTTTTAATACGGCTAATGACATCATTACGGAGAGACCCTAATTCTAGTATGGTAGCCTTATGTTCCTCTTTCATTGATGTTTGCCATTTAGTTTGATGAAAAACTTATGTGCAGTGTTTGTCCTAGGAAAGCACTTAGTTTAATGAATATTAGAAAAATATAATATTGGCAAATTTGGTGAATATAGGTATTTATGTATGTATGTGTGTCATGTAATGACAGTATAGGGAGCCCGGACTGCTATTGTGGAGAGGATTCACACTGCAAGAGTTTGCAAACCAGTGCTTTGGAAACAAAGCGGATTACGGGAAAGGAAGACAGATGCCAATCCATTATGGTTCTAACAAGCACAACTACTTCACTGTCTCGTCGCCTCTTTCGTATGATGTTTTTTGCCCTTTCAAAATGCCGATCAATACTTGAGTTTGAGGAGATTTCCATGGCAGGGACGTAAAAGTAGTATGCCAGATTAACAAAAACTTGTTGAAAATTTGTATATATATATTGTTATTTTTGCAGTACACAGCTTACTCAAGCTGTTGGGGTAGCCTACTCTCTTAAAATGGACAAAAAGGACGCATGTGCAGTCACTTTTTTTGGCGACGGAGGCAGCAGTGAGGTGATGGCGTGACACCGGTTTTTTTTTCCCTTATTTTTCTTCTAGAAATTCCTCAAATATTTTATTTTCCTACTAATTGTGACCTCAAATGGAGTGTCAGGGGGATTGTCACGCTGCCTTAAACTTTGCAGCAGTTACGGAAGTCCCGTTACTTTTCATTTGCCGCAACAACGGATGGGCGATAAGTACCCCGACGGAAGAACAATTCCGAAGTACGAATCTTTCCCTAATCCATCTCTTAATTTGTATATTATGAACTTTAATTTATTACCATTTATGCACCTTATAATGTACATTAACAAGTGCAGGGGTTGTCTTAAACTTGTGTTAATCTTACTAGCTCTTTATCTTTTGCAGGTGATGGCATTGTGGTTAAGGGTGAAGCTTACGGAATCCGAAGCATTCGAGTTGATGGAAACGATGCTCTTGCTGTTTATGGCGCAATTCACAGAGCTCGCAAAATAGCCATAACTGAACAGAGGCCTATACTTGTTGAGGTGCACTTTAATTATTCATCTTCTTTTCCTTACCAAATAAGTGAATTTCCTAAATGTTTTTAATTTATTTTTAGGCACTTACCTATAGAGTGGGACACCATTCCACTTCTGATGATTCGACAAAGTTCCGAGCAGTCGACGAAATCGAGTACTGGAAAAAGGCCGGAGACCCAGTGAACAGATTTAGAAAATGGATGGAAAGAAACGGCTGGTGGAGTGACAAAGCTGAGACCGAGCTCCGAAGCAGTGTCATGAAACAGGTTGTGTGTGAAAATTCCTGTGTTTCCTTTTGGCCTTGGCTTAAAGTTTTAAG
This sequence comes from Ficus microcarpa, assembly GCA_025413485.1. Lineage (NCBI taxonomy): Eukaryota > Viridiplantae > Streptophyta > Magnoliopsida > Rosales > Moraceae > Ficus > Ficus microcarpa. The sequence goes on along the minus strand of CM046383.1, from coordinate 4,784,909 downwards.
AAAGCTTTGTTTTCTATATATTTTCTCTTCTGACTGATAAAAACAAATCTTTGATGCAGCTATTGCAAGCAATTCAAGTTGCAGAGAAAACCGAAAAACCTCGGATTTCCGAGATGTTCACTGATGTTTATGTAGAAACACCTCCAAACCTTAAAGAGCAAGAGAAACTCCTCAGAGAAAGCATGAGCAACATTCAAAAGATTACCACTCTGACGTTCCCATTTAGGTGTTTTTATTTATAATATACATATATATATGTGTGTGTGTGTGTGTGTGTGTGTGTGTTTGTTTATCACATAATTATCAGTGACAGTTTCAGCTCGTGTGGATTTTTTATTTTTACTTGCTTAGAACGCTTTGTGAGTTGTGATAGAGTTGTCGTTTTCCAGCCATGGCGTTTTAAATTTATTGTCTTTTTAATACTCGCCGTTTTTATACATGATATGCTTTCTAGTTAGTATTGTTCGAGGCTTGTGTCCTTTTTAGACTTGTTATCGTTTTCAGTGAAATGTATTTTTCAGAGTAATGCGGCTTTCAAATGTTGTTGTTTTTCTGTTCATGCGTTGTCAAGTAGTTGTCGTTTTTCGTTGATGTTGTCTAATACTTTGATGTCGTTTGTTATGGTTCATGCTGTCGTCTAATTTTTTTCCCTAGTTTATGTCGTTTTTAGTGAATGCCCTTTTTTTTTAGAACTTGGGATGGGGAATTTAAACACTATACTACAAATAGAGTCGGGCGTGAGAACTTTCAAAAAAAAAATAAATAAATAAATAAATAAATAAATAAAAACCGGGTGTGAGGCGCTAAATTATGCCTAAAACCACGGGTGAAGACCCATTTACCATTCATCTTGCTTCCATTTTGATCTCATTTTTTCAACGGTTGTCATGAATGACATGGGCTTTTTTATTTTTTTTTTTTTTTTTTTTTCGCTGGGCTCGTCACACAAAACAAGTCGGATAGAAAGAAGTAAATATCATTTTCTATATAAATAAATTTAAGCAAAGTGCACGTTTTAAAACTAGTTGGAGTAAATGACATTAATTAAACAATGAATTTATGAAGTAATTAAATAATTTATTTACTTCTTGTAAATTATTATTTACCTAATAAATTTACTGTTAATCTGGTAAATTTCCTATTTTCCTAATAAATTTGTTATTTATTTTAAATATTTTAAAACCTTATTATTTATCTTAATTATTGTCGTAAAAAGCTATTTACTACGGTTTCTTTCCATGTTGAACACTGTTTCCACAATGAATATATATATATATATATATATATTTTTTTTTTGAAGTTGTTTCCGCAATGAATATTACTACTCAAGGTAGTGTGAGACCGATTGGTAACCACTTTAAAATTTAATTTCCTCTCTCAGAAAATTTTCCAGGTTGAAATTCTTCAAATGTTTCCAAAGCAAAGTTGAGATATCCGCTTACAAGAGAATATAGATCAGTATTAATAAAGAATCTTTCTCGTATATACGCAGCACGAAAGTAGTCCATTTTTACACTTTGACAACTAGTCCGACAGACTAAATAGGCTAGATTTGAACTCCAATTATATTATGCTATAAATACTATTATTTTATGGGTAAAACTATGGTAAATCTCTTTTTATATACCTTATTGGTAGAGCTCATTTTTAAATCGTTAAGATGTAATCAAATGGTTGAGATGTTGCTTATGCATGAAGGTTATAATGCATCTTATCTTATACTAGTACAGACTAAAAAAATAAAAAATAATTAAAAAAAAAACTAAAACACCATCTGATGGTGACCTAGTCCCCCCTGACGCTAGTGACCGCCCCCCCTGACAACGACAAAGCCCCGCCACCCCCACACCAGATCTACTCCCATGACATCGGCAACCTAGTCACCTGACTCTAACGACCTAGCCCCCCTGCATCAGACGTTGATGAAGCCCTAGCCCCCTCCCTCTGCCTAGCGTTGAGCTTCCCCTGGCAAGTTGCCCCCCAGATCAGGTCCCTCTACAATTCGCACCCCCACCACCCCCCCCCCCCCGACCAACCCCTGGTGTCGACCTTCCCCTGGCAAGCCGCCCCTAAGATCCAGTCCCTCTGTTACTCTACCCCCTCCCAATGGCCTTCTTCGGTCCCTCTACACCTCAGACCCCCGACTAGCGACCTTCGTGCCCCCCCCCCAACCACTCGATGATGAGCCCCTCATCCCAAGGCCACGACCCCCCCTTTCCCCTGATGACAAGCCCTTCCTTCCCCCTCTCCTAGGATGACGAGCCCGCTCCCTCACTCCTTCCGACCCCGGCAACAAAAACCTCCCATCCCCCCAACCTTCCACTGGTGAAGGTGGATTTTTTAAATTTCTTTTATTATTATTATTATTATTATTATTATTTACTTTGTTAGTCAAATACTACTGTAAGATAAAGTTTATAATATTATCGTACACAAACAACATCTCAACCATTTGATTACATCTGAACAGTTTGAAATGAGCTATATTGATAGAGTATATAAAAATAGCTCTACCATATATTCTCACTTATTTTATAAGGAAAAACAAATTTAGATAATTATATTATCACAACATTTGTCTTTGTGAAATAATAAATGTAAGTCTTTGTCACCTTACCTCATTCTCGTTATTTAAGTATTACTACGCATACATATAAGTTTATTATAAGAAAAGTTTTATTTTTAACCATACTAGATAGCCTAATAGTAATTAATTTCATCCCAATTTTATTGTAGATCTTCCAGTCCTTCACTTTAAATTAAAAAGAAAAAAGAAAAGAAAAACAATGGTACGTCCTATTGTAGATAACTATATATATATTTATATACATAATAGCACTAAGAGCACAACTAGTTACTTCTTTCTTTTTTCTTTTTTCTTTTTTTTTTTCTTTTTTTCTTTTTTAACTTCTTCTTATAGGGTATTTCCTTATTAATAAATCACATCAAAATTAAAAAGTAAGTAAATTTCACGTAATCTAAGAAATATCTAACATATTTAAACAAAAACCCGTCAGCAAAATTCTCATTTTTTATTAAGAGATTTTTTTTTATTGGGTTTTATTTAGCGGTAAGATCAAGTTAGATATCAAATAAACAAAAGTATGGTAATTTTGACAGAAAATGATGAAAACCTTACCGTTAAAAGAACTGTTGTCTGACACGTAAAGATTTATTTATTTTTTCATACATTACCCAAGAATATTCCTCTCTTCTATATGTAATTCATTGATAAGATAATCCTTGAACGGTACGATGGTTTTTGACTTGGAAAGTTAGAAGGGCCCAGTCAGAAATTAGGATTCAAAAGAACACATAATAAAATAATAATAAAGAGGGTTCGGAGAGTTTGAGGTATGAACGACAAATGAATAACCTCTAAAAGCGTTAGTCCATGTTTTCTGATTTTCACAATAGTTGTTCTCGTTGTACGTAGGTCCGTCCCTCCATTAACATAGGAAGACATGGAATATCCATTAGCATATCTTCCCATTAAACAATGCAGACATTGAAAGGCTTGCAAAGAGAAAGAAGAAGTTTTGATCAGGACTCTTATAACAATAATAATGAACGGCGCCAATCGGAGTCTTCCACATCTCTCCCGACATGTTCCATCAAAAACTAATTTCTATATCAAAATCTCGTTTGTTGTTCCATATAAATATATACGTGAGAAATTAAATTAAGACTATAGTTGAGAAAAATTTAGGCGTTGGAGCCAACAATGGAGACCATGGCGAGCCCTCAATCGCTCCACGTTCTGATGGTCTACGACGCGACCAAGGAGCGCTCGGACAGCGAGCTCAAGACAACTATTGATAGGGTCCGAGTGAGAGGCGACATTCTCCGTCCAGGAGATACTCTTCTTGTTCTTGGAATCCTGCACACTCTTCACCACCCTAGTAAGTATAAATTGCTTCACAAAATTGTTAATTAATCAATTAATATTCACTAATTAAGATCAACATCTGAATTATAGTTTTTTATTTTTTATTTTTTCTTGGTGTAGTGGGTTACCACATAAAAGCATATCCGGAAAATTTTATGACAAGTGACCGGGCGACAGAGAATGAAGTTTCGAAGAAACTTGATGCCTATGTGAAGATGCTCCAGCAAAGCGCTCAAATTTGTGACGATGAAGGGGTAACTTAATTTCATGTGTTTTTCTTACTAGTTTTAATCCCCAAAATAAAAATACCTGTTATTTTTTGGATTTAGACAACTAAAGGTGCATATATAGTGCTGTGGTTAGTGTCTAGAATAAAATGCATGATTAATAATTTTGAAATAAATTAATGTATTAATAGAAAGGAAAGGTTTTGAAAAACATGTATATATATATATAAGAAAAGAAATGTTCGATATCCTTAGTTTCTATTGTTTACTTGCTTATAATTAATTGACAAATGAAACTGGAAATAAATCTAATTTCTTTTCCATTGCTTTCTTCATGAATAAAAACCATCTTAACTAAATTATTGTAAGATTCCTTGTACTGTTGAAATTATGTTAAACGTAAGTAAATGTCCAAGTAATTTAGTGGAATATTCTAATTTAGGAGAAAACAAAGTCAAGGAGCAGCTGTTTAGCCCCCCAAAAAAAAAAGTCAACGAGCAGCTAATTAGGATTCTATTTCCCTTCATTATCCTATGTGGACCCCACTTAATTTACATTTTTGTTTTGTTATAACTAGTAAGTAGTAAGCACATAAATTCCAAAGTAAGTAACTAAAAACTTCTCATTCTACTTAATTAACATTTCTTAATAAGTAAACAAACCTTATTTACTCAACAATGAACAATGAACAATGAACAAGGAAGACTGTTATTATCAACTTTGAGATTAATCATCATTCATCTTTCTTTTGTTTCTCGAACCAATTTCGCCCTTATGTGGATTGGAAAAATCCAATCAAAATCTTGTGTTTAAAAACTATATATGCAATTTTTACTATGTGACTATTGGTTCATATGCACAACTAGATAAATTCCTAATATTTTTTTTTTACTGTTCTTCAATTTTCTTACTTCAGATATTTCCTTGTTAATTTTTCAGATCAGAATTGAAGTCAAAATTATTGCGGGGTTTCCCATCAAGCAGGTTATTTTGCAAGAACTTACTGACCGTGATGCATCTTGGATTCTACTTGATAGGTACAATTTCTCATATACAAGTTACAATTAATTTACTAATTAGAGTTAATTAATTTAACTTTTTTACATCCATTGAAATACCGCTAATTCGAAGTTCGCTAATGGAAATTACCGGCAGGTACCTTAGAAAGGATATGAGGTTTCAAACTAAGCAGTTACCGAGCAAAGTCGCGTTCATTGAATATGACTTATCATTGAAAGTAGAGAAGTTTGATTTTACAGATGACTATTTAGATCTTACTGAACTCAAGAACTTCATCTCCTTATCCAAGGCTGTTGTCGCAGACTCGAGTAGTACTCGGAGTTCGACTAGTACTCGTATTTCCCATACAACCACAGTATCTAATATAAGCGGTCCCCTGGATAGCTTCGATACGTCAAGGAATAGCTCTATGTCTTCATACTCAAACAGATCACACTTGCTTAGGCAAGAAAAATCAGGTATGAATGTGTACACATCATAAATTGAAACTGATCTTGATCTACTTCTTAACAACTTAAGCGCAGAATTCATAAAGTAACATATTAAATATTTAATTCGCATTGGTAAGATTAACTACGAACTTGAAGGGTGAAAAGAGAAATTGTGTAAAGATTACATTTGTTGTTTGATCCAGCGTTTGTATGCGGTTGTAGAGAATAATTACTCGTTCCAGAAGACATTCTCAGAAGCTCCAATTCTATGCACAACCTGCGGGGCAAGAACCGAAACGTTCTATATGAAGGATGCCATGATATTCAAGTACAGTGAAATTCAAAATGCTACAGATAATTTTGCCAAGGAAAACTTACTAGGAGAAGGTGGATATGGTCATGTGTACAAGGGTAGACTCTACAACGGACAGCAGATCGCGGCGAAGGTGCGAAAAGAAGAAAGCAGTCAGGGATTTACCGAGTTTCATGCGGAGGTTTACGTCTTAAGTTTCGCGCGTCACAAGAACATAGTGATGTTGCTAGGCTATTGCTCCAAGGAGAAAGTCAATATCTTGGTTTATGAGTATATTTGCAACAAGTCCCTCTATTGGCATTTATTTGGTAAGTCGCTACTTTGAATCTAATTCTTTCCCAAAAAAAAAAAAAAAAAAGGGATGCAGAGTTAAACAAAGAAATATACTAGTTATTGCCTGTGTTGATCATCAATTTTCATTTTTAACCGGTTAGAGATTGACGTGTGAGATTATGTGTAACGCTTATATTATAATGAGCGAGACTCAGAGTTATAAAATGTCTAATTTGACATATTCAGTGCGAGATTGACATGTGAATTTATGATGCATTGGTAAGATATAGCAATATATATTCAATTGCCCTTGATGATATCTTTAGAAAACAGAAGAACTATTGCGGTACATCAAGTAATTTTATTGGTTGTACTTCCATAGAGAAAGATGCAACTCCTCTTGAATGGCACCAAAGATTTGCTATTGCCATTGGGATTGCAAAAGGATTGCGTTTCCTACACGAAGAATGCCGTGGAGGTCCTATAATTCATCGTGACATGCGACCTAGCAACGTCCTGCTAACACACGACTTTGTTCCAATGGTACAAACACAAATAGAGTTACTTTGAAAAATTTGAGGCATTTAAGATCAAATTAGTGCACATATTAGTTGTGAACTTGTTAATTTTCCTTTCGGTTAATTTTTTGACAAGATTATTGCAGCTAACAGGATGATGTCGTCTGAACTACTTGCAGCTAGGAGACTTTGGCTTGCGAGATGGAAGACAAGCGACGATACTTTGCATACGAGGATACTTGGCACATTAGGGTGAGGACTAATCCATAATAGGGATGGTCGACTGGGGCGGTTTTTCGAGCCCCACCTTAAACCGGAGTTGGGACAGGGATGAGATTTGAAATAGCGGCCTATCCCCACAACTTTCACATTCCTAATTGTGTATCTTAACTTGATTTGGTACTGAAGCCTTGTATGACTAATGCAGATACCTTGCTCCAGAGTACGCGGAAAATGGCATTGTTTCTGTGCGAACAGATGTGTATGCATATGGCATTGTTCTGTTACAACTGATCTCCGGACACAAAGTGGTGGTCGACGTAGAAGGAGAGGAGAAGCAGCTATCTCTAAGGCAGTGGGTACGTAAAATGTTGGTTCTCACACAATGGAATTCATCGCTAACGTTGTCCCGGCAACCAAGCTCTTACTAGCTATCGACTTTTTTCTTTTTTCTTTTTTCTTTTTTTTTTTTTTCAATGAAATTAACGCTATGCTAAGCTTGTAATTGCACCTTATTCCACTATTGACTAGCTAGCATCATGTGTCGTGTGAAAACCGCAGGCGGAACCATTGATCCAAAGGCTGGCATTGCACGAACTCATTGATCCTCGGATGGTGGATTCGTGTGACCTGGATGAGGTCTACCGAATGACTAGAGCTGCATACTCATGCGTGCAAAGCAGCCCTGAATTGCGTCCATCCATAGGCGAGGTAATTAAACTACAATGCTTACATTTTTTTTTTTTAATTTTAATAAATAATTACTATTATAGAGTGGGGTGGGGAATTTGAATTATAAATCTCGATAATAAAGATAAGTGTAGATTTTTTGCTAGACTAAACCTATACAAATGCTTTACTTTTTAGCTACTTTTAGAACATTATGTACATGACTAGATAGGGGCAGATACTCACTAACTAGAAGCTTTTTTTTTTTTTGGTGGTATGTGGGCACCTAATTTATTGTTTATGAAATAAAACTTCTTAAGTTTCGAAACTAGGACTTAAGAGTTAAGATCCTTAATCTGCCCTCCCACATGCTGAATTAGTCCCAATGGGATTTAAAAATAAAAAATAAAAAAATAAAAAATAAAAAATAAAACCTAAAGATGAGGATTTAAAATTCAGATGTATGGATATTTACCTTGTAATTAATTGGTTATAAATAATATTCACAGGTTGTGCGTCTTCTTGAAGGGGACAAAGGTCATTTTCATCATTTTAGAGATCAATTCCTACCTCATTATACGAAAGAGTAAAGTCCCCCCTTAGATTATGGCACTTTTGGCTCCTCCTTTAAAAAGAAGGATTAAAAAAAACAATGAAGCCAAATTAATTGTGTTCTAAACTTTGATTTCCAAAGGGAAGTTTACAAAATCGGATTTTTTTTTTTTTTAAGACGGAATTGTGATGCGCAACGACTAAAAGACATTTTCAATTGACCTCGTGGCTATCTCTTATTGAGTCATCTAAGATTGAAAATCATGAGTTGGTTGATATTGCCAAAAAAATAAAATAAAATAAAATAAAATGCATTGGTAGTAATGTGCTTGAATCTTTTTTGGAGGGGAAAACGTGGCAAAGGTGCCATAATTCAAGGGGGCAAAGTGCAATTTACAATCGACAGGACAAAAGGAAATTAAGGAGTGATTTGCTTCATCTTAGGGGTGGTTTTGCATTTATTTTTATCTTTAAATATGTTCATGCTCTTCGCCAAGTAGTCATGTAATTTATAGTTTTTAATTAGAGGCCACTTGTTCATTAATTCGTTTGTTCTTAATTAGTCTTGTTAGACAAAGGTGATAATGTAGTGATAAGTTTGTCATATGAATAAAGTATATATCAAACAATATGGTGTAGACAAATTATGAGTTTGTCATATGCCTAACATGTACATCTAAAAATAATTTATTTTTTAATGTATAAAAAAAATATTATTTAAAACTAATATTGCGTGGTTCTTTTACTAGACTATAATGGGATTTGGCATATAGAAGTTAAACCATATTATTATGGATAATAATTTCTTTAAACCTTGAGAGGAAAACAGTTCATATCACTTTATCTATGTGAAGCTCATCTAGCACGTCGTAAGTTTATTATTAAGTACAATATTTTGTTACAAAAAATAATAATTACACACAACATTCTTCAAAATCATCCATATTCAACAGTGGAACTGTACGTAACAGTGTTAATATTTACAATTTTCTATATTATTTGTTGAATTTGTAAGTCTTTTGGACCTCTTTCGGGTTCACTTATTTATAATTTTATTATTGTTTTTATTTAATAAAGTGACTGGAAACTTATTGTTGATTTAGAGCTTTAATTATTAGTGCATATCATAACTAGGATTAGGATGTGCTAAATTTCTCTGATATTATCTTTTTTTACTGAAAAAATAACAATAAAATAGATGAAGGTGTGTGACACGAGATCAAACTAATAAATGTTATGATTGAACTTCAAAGCACTACTATGTTAAAGCAAAATTAGAACTCTTCCTCAGCATTTACCTTTTTTTTCTTTTTTTGAATATTGAAAAAAAAAAAAAAAGATTGATTAAAATATATGCTCAATGGATATGGTCATAAACACTGTATTAGGCTTGTGTTGAAGTCACTACGAGTAGCTCTACATCGACACATCCAAATCATGCGAATGTCAAAATTCGATCTCTCCAACTTGGACCAAACAACAGTTCTGCCCACCATCACATGAAATCATTAGGGTTCATAATATATTATATCTGACTCTGTTATAAAATGTTGTGTTTAAATTGTACATTATTAGGTTTAAAAAATTCGATAATGACTTAAATCCAAGTATTTGGGACAAAAATTATTGTTCAAGAGACTGAACCAGCACCATACTCACCAAGGAAAAACTCAATCGAATAATAAGCTGAAACAAAATTAATCCAAGCATTTAAAAAAGAAAAAGAAAAATAAATAAGAAGAAGAGGAAATTACTTGTGTGGCTTTAAACGTACGATAGTGGAATTTCATTTGAAGTGTATCATTAGTTGATTTGCTCTAATGAGTTCATTGAAACGTTTCAATACGTATCAGGGGAAACATATATATATATATATATATATATATATATTAGCTTTTAATATTTTTTGAGCTATATATGTGAGTATAATAATTCCTCTTCTTATTATTCCAATCATATATAACAATTGAAAAATTAATCTAAGAATTAAAATTATAGCTATTTTCAATACTACTAAATAAGAAGTCTTCTTGTAAAAACTTTAATACTATAATTTCTCTCCAAAAGGAAACAATATCAAGGCTTTTTTTTTTTTTTTTTTTGCGCTAAAAGAAGGATCTGGTGGTGGTCCCGTCATTTCCTATTTTTAAATTCACATAGATGGGGATTTGAATCTCTAATCTTCTGATTGATGAAATCTTAAGGTTACCTCATTTGTCAACTCATTCACCCTTACGTGTTCAAACAATATCAAGGATTTATAGATATGGTTTTTCAATGGCCAAATTATTCTGTGTAACAGTGCAAAAGCATAACAGTAACTTTGCAGGAAAGTGGACTAAAAAGCATCCCAAAAATGGGAAGCATTAACAACATCGTGGGGGCACAAGTAGCCCCCCCAATATACCATTACTTTCCCCACTACGAATTTAAGTAATAATTAATAATAGAAATATAGACAGACAAATTATTTTTTTCTCCTTTGAAAGTGATTAATTCTTGCGAGTGCTTGTTTCTTTTTCTGCTGAAGTATTGTTAGTGCTACTTGAAATCAAGAGCCTTTTTTTTTCCCTCTTTCTTAAAAAAAGTCTCTCCACTTGTTGGAGCGGAATCAGTCTAATCGGATAAACTCTAGAGGGTTGACTTTTTTCTTTTTTAAGCTAATTCTCTGTTACTTGTTTTATTTCCTACTCTCTTTTTATTTTTCCCTGAATTTTAACGGTCCGTTTGTTTCAAGTGCCTAACCATCTCATTTTAAAATTTGTGTTGACCAGACTTAACAGCTCATCTTATTTTTAAAATAAGATTAAAAAAAAATCTTTTTTCAATGTCAATCCTTTAACTCATTTTCATTTTAAATCTATTTTGCATAGTAGCATTTTCAGATTAAAAAATTTCACTCCCATACTTTAAGTTTTAAAATTTCATAACTTTTTCATTCCATTCCATCTCCAATTAATTAAAACAATTCTTTCTCAATGTATTCATAACTAATAGAGGAACAAAACTATATTCATATCATATTAAAATATAATAAGATTTTATTAGATTTGTTGAAAAACCAATTTTCAAATTACATTTTTTTTAATATCTATCCAAACACCATTTCAGATATTTTACCTTTTCATAATTATTTAAAAAAAATGCACATCCAATGCTATTTTACAATATATATATATATAAATATAAAAGTGACTTCTCAAAAAAAAAAATTATTTCAAAAGCAAATAATATATAAACCAAACAGACATTTAATATTTGTCATCTTTTGTTTTTCTGTCCTCTCTCTTATTTGTATAAGTTTGGCTCTTCATTCTGGATCGTAAAATTCCATTCTTTTTTTTTTCCTGAAAAATAGATAAAAATTTTTATCTAATTTTTAAAAAGTCAATCAATTTTAACCTAAAAATTCTATTCTTAACTATGCACCCTAAGACTACAAAAAGGTGTTTCTTTATCCCAAAAAAAAAAAAAAAAACACACACTTTATAAAGGATTTCCTTCAAAGGAGTTGCTTGCAACCAATATTCAAATGCACACGGTGGGGAAAAATTGTACTATAAATTTGTAGGTTGAATTAGAAAATCAGCTTTTCATTGATCAAGAAGAGAAAATTGTTATCTAAAATTAAGAAGTTGGTGATAAGCTGAAATACTGTATGTTATGTTTGATTATCTAGATGTAAGATGATAATCAATTAACATCGATTTTCAATATTGAAATGTTATCTTGTCAGCTCTTCTTCATTTTATTCTCTCCTTTTTTTATCTTTCAGCCCTAGCTAATAGTAGGTTTACGTATAAATACTGCAAGCTATTATTCTACACTTTTTAAACCAATCACAAAGTATCTCATAAATTAATTGAAAGACGTTTGTCGATCTCTAACATGTTAGAAATAAAGTAGGGATAATTTTCCCATATGATAATTAAACAACATTATTACATATTGTTATAGGACACGTGATTAGAGATATATAATTTAATGATAATTCTGTTTAACTATATCACAAAATATACATAGAGTTTGAATCTTCCATTCTCAAATCCTATATATATTCACTGTATATTAATATATAATATCATACACTAATAAAAATGATGAGTCACGATATAAGATTCATAAATAGGGATATAAGATCTATGAGCAAGACTCACTTAATTTTTATTATATAATCGTGATATAAATGTTTTAGCAAGTGACGGAAGATTCATGAACAATGACATTAAGATCTATAAGCAAGACTTGCTTTTTAATTACTAGATGTTGAATATCACTAGTGTCCTTAAATTTTTTTTTTTTTTTTTTTTTTTAACAAGTTGACAGAGCTCGTCTTGGAAAGCAAGCAAGATGGAGTGGAAAGCTGACGTGGACGCATCCAGTAGTTCAAGCTAGGGAGCTTGGGGATTTTTTTTTTTTTAACTAAAAAACAAAAACAAAAACAAAAACAAAAAATGTGTGGTGAATGGTTGAGATTCCTCTACCATGTTAAGATTCCGAATCAAAACATATCTCCAACTTGCTCCATGCCCTCCTTTTGCATCTTCTACAGCTTCCCACTTGTTTCCTTGGTCCACAAAAAACTTTTTTTTTTTTTTCAAATTTTTAACCTTTTTCTCAATATTTCTTGTTTTCTTTCCCTTTCATTCTATTGTTCCACATCCCACAAACTCCCCATTGTCTCTTTAAAGTATTTTTTTATTATTATCTCGTCTTTCTTGCTTTTTCACAGGGACTAATATTATTGTGTGCTCACAAGTTTTAAATATGTAATATGTGCAATTTTGTTTTCTTTTTGTTGTTTTTTTAGTTTTAATGCTGATATTGACCAGAAAGTCTGTTTAGAAATGATCATTATGATCAGGATACTCTATCTAGAATGCTCTTGAAATGTTCCATGAAATTTGTGGTCCCTAGACAAATGAACATTGAATTAACGGTGGTCCTAACAATTTGAAGTTGGTTTTCGTCCATTTCCAACTAAAAAGCTAGCCACTTTACCATATAGTATTTTGCATATATACAATGTGTATGCTTGATTCTACTAGGTATTTTTACCCTTTATTATATTCTCATTGCTTATTTTGTTATTAAAAGGGTGCTTTATGAAATTAACGGGGCATTAACCAAATAAAAAATGGAAATTTCTTCATTTAATTGGGACTAATTTATAAGTTAGTTAATTAAGTCATACTATGAATAAGGTGTGCAAATTATTGCGAATTAGATACCAAGGATAAACCAGCATGCATGTGATCCCGATTCTTTTTCGAAAGGCAAATTAAAAAGCAAAACTTGAAGAATTTTAGGCGGTGATAGCAAAAAATCTTCTAGGCTTTTTGGTTTTTTTTTTATTTTTTATTTTGCTTTCTTTTTTCATGAAAAAAAATAGATTCCATAAATTTGTAGCTAGATTGGAACTGGATTCCAATTGCTAATGGGGTGTTGATTGTTGAACGCATGCAAGGCTTAAATTATTACTTATGAACTTCTAGGGATATGAGGTTGAATTTCAACCGTCAAAAATGGTAAGGAAAAAAAAAAACAAGAAAAAAAAGAAGGAATGAAATTGGGAAGTAAAATTGGCACATTGGTAAGTGCGGATTTGACGAATCTAAAGAACAACTGTAGCTAGTAGCCACGTTGTGTCTCACCAACATATATAGATAATAAACGTGACCTCAAAAAAAAAAAAAAAAAAAATTTTTTAAGACATGTAGTTTAAACCATTAACCATTGATTCTAGAGTTATCCATATATGTGTAGACCTTCCAAAGTTTTTAGAGAGAAAATGCAAAATGGCATAATAGAGTATGATTTTAAAATCATAACAGAATCGAAAGTATTATGACTAAATAATATAATTAAGGTAAATAGTAATAGCAAAATTCTAAAATATCCCCGAGTGTCTATCTCCTTTCTCTGCGTCTGTGTCTTTCTCCCCGTTGGCCGGAAATCACGACAACGATGGTGATGACGCCGGGAATAGGATGGCGACATGATCTTCGACATCAACATTTTCGACAGATCTCGCAGTGGAGATCGCGATTGGGAGGAGATCACAATGAATCTCACCGTGGAGATCGCGATCTCGAGGCCATTGATGTCAAAGTCCTCGCCATTGTGTCCGTTTGTTCGTCACCACCGGAATCGTGAGCCCTCACCGCAATCATGAGGAAAATCACCAGAAATTGCAACCTTCAGTCATGTAAGCCATCCTCATTTTCGTCGGCGCCGGATCTCCGGCCACCTCGCAATGGTTTCTTCGACGGCCGCTAGATCCTTTGTCTTCTCCACTAGTCATGATTTTTTTAGGTGGATTTATAAATTTTAATAAAATATGGGCTTATCATTAGTTAATAATAAATGTATAATTCTTTAAAAAGGAAAAAAAATTGTAAATCAATTTATTTCCAAATTAAGTATCAGTAGCATTTCAGCAAGCGAAATTTAATTTTTTTTCCTTTTTGTTCTTTCTATAGTAGAGAATAGAAAAGACAGATTTACTATTTACAAAGTGAAAAACAGTAATTAAAATTTGTTTTCATGTATTATATAAATAGTACTAATAAATCAGTAGCGTTAGGTGTAAAAAGGAAATCTAACATCTTTAAAAATGTGAATATGCTATAATTTAACAAGAATTCTAAAATATGCTATATATTTAAAATAGGTATCAAGAATATGCTATGTGGTATGATTTTTCATGTTTTAATTAAAAACGAAGCGTTTGTGGATAAAATATCTTTTTTTAAGTATTTTTTTAATAAATATCTCAAGTTTTATTGAATTAGAAAAATGATAGTCAATTATCTATGTATTTTTATCAATTAATCACTGAATGACTGGATCTCATGACTATGATTAATTAGTATTTTAATGACCACGTGTCAATTTCTTAATCAAAAAAAAATCGGTCATTTTTTTAATAACCGTTTGAAAATTGCTATTTAACCTAATTTATCTGAAAACAATTATTATGCTGCTAATTTTATTGAAATGCATGATAGGGACCTTGATCTACAAACCAAGCTAGTGGCGTTTCATTCCTTCTCATTTATTATTATCCCTTGTTTGTTTGTTTGGTTTTTTTTTTTTTTTTTTTTTAACGCCTATCAAAAGAAGAACAATCTTCATCTTCCTCTAAACGGACAATCAAAAACATTATGAGGAACTCTTATTTGAAAATAATACTTCGTGGAAGAGTGTTTTTATGGTCATCTTCTAGTACTTCTCGGAAAAAGGAAATATATATTTATCCAAGATGGTATTATATATTGTGGGTATACCTTCCACTCCCAATATTCTAATTTGTTATGGTAACCATAATCCAAGTTTGGAATCCCGATACCTATTATGATAAATGTTATTCCTACAATGCAAATTGCCACCTATACTCGCTTTTCTTTCAAAGAGTCTGTAAGGTCTTTCTTTGATAGGCATGTTTGCCATCAATACCAATTCAAACAAGTACAAATATATATATATATACATATACATACATACATATTTATAAATATGTAAATATAGATGTATGTGTACACACACATATATATATATATGCTCACGATGAGTACTCTTTTTCAAGAAAAAAGAAAATTTAGATGCGCTAATGGATAATAAATCGATGGTGGCCATGCACGCAAACATCTTGTCTAGCACTATATTTAGCTTGAGGAATGCACATTTTGTCTAAGCTCTATGTTTGGTATGAGGGAAAAGAAAAGAAGGGATGTATGCATGAAAGAGAATGATTTAAAGACGGTGGATTGTTCGGAAAGTTATTTTTTAAGATCTTAAAAATTTGCACTCGGCAACGCATTGGTAGAGATAAAAGCATAAGTTTATTTGTTTGTTTTGTTTTTTTGTTTTATTTTGTTTTTTGTTGAAAAGGAAAAGGCAGTAAGTTTTTGAATGAAAGATAATTTTTTTGTTTTAACAATTAACCAAGACTTTGCCCAATTTTTGGAAGTCTTATTTTGTGCTGGAAAAGGTAAGTAAAACTATCATGTTCCAAGTTGTATAGTCTGATCAATTTTTTTTGCAGAGAATTGCAATATTATTCAGTTTTGAACGGTTAAATTTTTCGTGAGGCAAAGCAAAACTTTGTTATGATTCGTTATTTATGAGAAACGTATGTGCGGTACTAGAGAATTCTAATCATGAAAGTTCCCAACTTTTTGGTCCCTTGTTTAACGGAAAGAACAGTTTTTTAAGGGCAATTCCAAGGTGGCGAACGTACTTTTTACCCCACCAATGGAGGAAAATTTTCTGACTCCTAGATTTTATTTATGGTTTAGATGCTTTGTACACACAAATTTTATTGTACATTCGGCGGCATAGGATTAAAACAAAAAAAAACAAAAAAAAAAAAAACTTTTCCTTTGTTTGTTCCGGAATCTTACAGTTCACCGGCCCGGCGAGAAGCCAGAACAGATTGCCGGAGAAAAACCAACTTTGTCGCACCGTCGCGGCCCACAGCGGAGGGCCTCCGAGCGTCGCGTGGGTTGCAACTCTTTCCCTCCGATTCGTCAGATATAGCTTCCGGTTGTGGATTTCGTGGGTGTTGGTGACACTCGCATCGCTGGGTCAGATCCGGGAGGTACCGGGTTGGAGATGCTGGTCGGCAGTCAGAGCTCCTTGTAACGCGAGCCTCGCCGGTGTTTTTTCCGATTCTCTCTCTCGCCGGATTTCCAGCACAGACGCTGGATTTCTTTTCTCTTTCTTTTTTTTTTTTAATAATACTAATGAGGAAGTTTTAGGTGTAGCAGGTTTATTTTACTTTGGTGGACTTTCAGCACTTTTAACCTACAGATTAAAATCGGAAGGGTCAAAAATTTTCTACCCCTTTAATGGGGTAAAATAGTTTACATCATTGTGGAATTCCAAAAAAGAATAGCATGATCTTGAAAAATGTACTCTTTTTTTTTTTTTTTGTTAGTTCCTAGAAAAATGTACTTAAAGTTCAATGTATCACTCTATACGTTACATAATCAAACTAAATGATAAGAGCTTAGGGCATGTTTCGTTTTGGTTTATCTTAAACTAAATTATACTTTTTTCATTATTATTTTTATCTTTTTCTGAAAAAGGTTTTTGTCTTTTCTGAAAAAGTTTTTTATCTTTTCTAAAAAATTACTATTGAAACTTAAAAATTTTAAACTAAACTCATTCACCAAACATCTCTTAAGATTTTAGGCCGTAGAAAAAGAATGATGAGTAAAAATTATGATTTTTATATTGGCTCCAGTCGTTGTCTTCTCTACAAAAGGGCATTGAGATGCATTATATATTCCTCTGTGAAATTGAGCGAAAATATGAGCCATTCATCAGGGCTACATTTGCACAGCCTTATCCAAAACCTGCCAAAGGGGTATTGTTGTCATTCCACTTGTTTGGCAGCTTCTTCTGTCATCAACCATGTCGATCCATGACATGCGACAACGTCAACCAGCACTTTGCCGGTGTGTGTCTAAGAGGATGTTTGGTTCACCATTTCAACTCAAACTTTTCATTTCAGTTTTTGTCTTTTTTTTTAAAAAATTTTTGTCTTTTTTGAAATTTTTTTGTTTAAATTTTTTCTAAAAAGATCAAAAAAATTATTATTAAAATTTAAAATTTCCAACTAAACTCATGAACCAAACGGAATCTAAATATGTTTATATATATATGTTATATATATTTGATAAATTATTAGATTGATATTTAAATTTTTAATTTTGTATAATTTTAATCTTTATTTTTTTAATAAATGAAATAACTTTAAATTATTAAAAATATTGTTAAAACAATCATTTTCTTCGGTTTTTTTTTTTTTACATAATCTATTAATTAATATTATTTTTTAATCAAATTAATTATTAATAGATTTTATTTAAAATTGATAAATAAATTATTAGGTTGTACTTGTTAGAGTTTTACTTCAAGCACAAAAAATACCAAAAAAATAAAAATAAAAAGAGTACCAACACCACGCGCTCCACCTAGACGTGATCACAGTTCTCTTTTATTGGGAAATCTATATAGTTTTTTTTTTATTTATAATAATTTACTACATAGTGTTATTATTATCATTTTTTTTTTAAAGAAACGATCTGCTATTTAAATAGAAGCATCTTTCAGTACTTCAGATACGATTAATGGTGGAGTATCTTTCAACTAAAATCATATCTTCTTCTAGCTTTAAGTTATGATTAGCATATTCAAAAATTGTGTAATTTGCAGTTTCAAAAACACGGTCATTAACCAAGCACCGAGAGAGAAAGAGCGAGAGAGACAAGAAGAAGACATTTAATCATCAATCTTTAATTAAATGTAAAATTTACAAACTCAGAAAAATAGAGAAAATTGAAATGAATTATCATGTACAATTTTAAATTCATCAATCTTTGTAAATTTAAGTACTAATTAAAAAAAATATTGACTTGAATTCTTCAATTTTTTTTTATTCTTCCAAAAATGTATGTAAAAGTTGATTAAAAAAAAAAAGTTCAAATCAAGAGTAAAATCATGTACCACCAAATGGGATGACATAATAATAATAGACTATTATAATAGATTTACAATCAAAGATGCGATTAAAGGTACAAAGTATTAGATAAAACCTCTTTGAGGGTTTTAATTGTGAAAATTTGTTGATGTCATGATGAAACTCTAAAACGAGTGTTTAGGAGCACGAGTCTATGAATCTTTTATTGTTTGCACATCATTGAGATTAAAATAATACACTCTTTATTGATGCATAAGACCTGACCATAAAACCTTTAGAGGTTGTTTAGGGAAGTTTTCCAAACCTTATTTTCAATATTTATTGTCTTTTTCCTTCAATTTAAATTACTTTTCATCATTCACATCTCAAAAATATCTACAAGTAAACTAAATTTTTTTAATTTATAGCCTTGTTATTTCAAGCTCAAATTAGATGAAATTTTTTACAAATTACATAAAATTTCGAAAGGAATAAAATAATATCTATATGGATTTTTTTTCCAAACATATTTTATAATTTAATACTTTTTTCACTTTTTTTTTAATTAAAATACACATTTCCAAAATTAACTCATTTTCAATATAAAACATCTCCAAAACTCCATTTCAAATATCTTCCAAACAGACCCAATGTTAAGCACACATATGGATTACAGATTGGAATCTAAATTTTTCATATTAATTTTTATTCTTTTCTAAATTAATAAAAATTATAATTAATTTTTAAAAAATTAATTAATTTTAACTTAAAATTTTATTTCAAATCCTAACTCAAAAAGAAAATTTGACTTTCTCTTTCCTAAAAAAGAAACGTGTAACACGCGCCAACTACACCGAGACTGCCACAGGAGCTGCAAGAATAACTGTTGTCGTTGTACAGAGAAACAGTTCAGAAGAGGTCAGATGTTTTTCTTTTTTTTGTGAAACAAAAAATATGAGAAAACTATTATAATAATAATAATAATAATAATAATAATAATAATAATAATAAAGGGAAAAAAAAAAAAAAAAAAAGTGGAGTAGAAACTACAGAGGAGGTGCTTGACGGCTGACGCTACGTCAAGTGAGGAATATAAAAATGGAAGCCCAACAACATTCGTGGAAAATAAATAAATAAAAGTTTAACACTTTGATTAAATTAAGAATTTAATACAAAAAATATTTTTATTCTCGTATCCCTACAAAACACAAGTGTTCTTATCTCATTATTTGGTTATACTATAAATATTAAAAGCAAAGAAGACAGAGAGAGAGAGGAGAGGAGAGTGGTATTCCGACGTCGAAAGCAGAGCAATTTGCAGCTGCCACTACACACAATTTGCCCTTTTCATTTTCTCTCACTAACAATATAACTCTCTCTCTCTCTCTCTAACTCCTCTCTCTGTGTGTGTCTCTCTCTCTACTGGTTTTTTGTGCTTCAAGATGTGAGAAAGCTTTTAGTCTCTCCGAAGGAACTCTTTCCAAAGGTGTCATCTTTTTCACTCCCATTTCCATTTCGATTTCCGTTTCTCTTTCTTCTTCTTCTTTCGCTAGCAAAAACCAGAATTGTTGTTTAGAATTGCTGTGAGTTTTTGTTTGCCCCTCAATTCTCAATTTCCGAGCAATAACGCCTCTGTTTTTCCTCCTTCAAGATTCGATTTTTATCTGAGAATTCTTGTTTCTTTTCTTAATTTTTGTTTGGTTTGCAGGTTTCCTTCGAGATTTTGGAATAGTGAATCCTGAAAATTCCTGTAAGTTTTAACATTCTCAACGTACTTCTTCTCTTTTCTTTCGGATTTTTCTGTTTCAGCTTACCAAATTTGTTTTCTATTCAATTCAATCTTTTTTCTTTTCTTTTACCTTAAGTTTCTTTGTTTGTTTGTTTGTTTTTTTTTTTTTTTTTTGGGTCTTTAATTTGATGAATTTTCTTTTAATTAGTTGAATTGAAGTTGTTAAATTTAGTAGATTAATTAATTTTAAGTTTTGAGAAATAGTGGACGGACAGTCATGATCAGTCGAGCAGTTGATTGATGGATGTCATCTTGGACCATAGAGATGCGGACGGTGGTAGTTTAATAGTTTGGAATCAAAATCTTTATTTTACATCAATGAGTTCTTTTTTTCCTGTTTTTACAGTTCCTTTCTCTTTCTTTTTTCTTTTTTTTTTTTTTCAAATTTAATTTAACATCTCTCTTATCCCTTAATATATAAACTTTTGCCACGTCATTTCCTAACGTAACATGTTGAAATAAAGAGCTTAATTTGTAATTTATTTAACGTAAAATCAACATTCGAAGAAGGTACTAAATTAATAGTATGTTATACTTCTCACTTCTCCTAGCGAGCACAATAGACAGGTCGTATATATATACACGCACTATGATGTTTAGTTATACATGGACTTAGATTTCTCCATAGATATTACTTTATAATTAAAGTGCTAAGCAAAACAAGAAAAGAGAAAAGTCAGACAAACATATGTTTTTTAACCTCGCAAAGTATTTAATTCTACGATTAAAATCTTCAAATCTTATTAAAAATCTTGAATTGGACGCTTTCGAAATAATCAATGCACAAGCCTCTTCATTTTCCATCATGAATTAGCTTCAATGTCCCTTTCTTTTTTTCTTTTTTTTTTTTTGGGTTCCATTTTTCAAGTTAAAACATTTTCCTCGTGTCTTAAAAAGGACCACAATTGTGGCATAGAGCTGTAAGTAAGGACCTTAACCAGAAAATGACGTTCGTTCGACAAATTTGCTTTAAATACTATATTTTGACTAGTGAAAAGTAGCTCTCATCCCTACACCCTCAAGGTCATTAGTTTTAGCCCAGAAATTAAGGTGAATTTGTGACCTCTCACCCTCGGTGATTGAAAATTTCTACGTCTTAACCAGGCATCGTGTGAATTCTATTGTGGCGCAGGAACGGAGGCACTCCTTGGTTCATTGGTGAAGTTGTGGTCTAATGGCAAAAGTTTGTTGGCCATATTTTGATCCCGAGTACGAGAACTTAAGCACGAGAATCAATCCCCCAAGGTTTTTGTTTTTTTGGTCTCTCTTCATAACCTTTTCATTAAATGTTGGTTGTGCTCGGTAAAGCATCAAAACTAGTATCTTCAATGGCTTCATCGCCATATTTATGTGTGAAATGCTTTGTTGTTCTTCATTCCTTTTAATGATTCGACCGATCCTGAAAATGGCTGCCAAGCTCTGTGAAAAATGCCTGGCAGTGAAATTCTGTGGCAATAAGAGTGCAGCGGATGTTAAAATGATTTTAGCGACTTATGCAATGTGAAAGATAAGCTTGGTTGAATCCTTATGAAGCATGTGCCCTGCTTTTATTGGCTATTGCGGATGAGCATGATTAAGCGTTTTAATATTTGGGTTTTTCATGATGAAATACAGACCAAAAAAACCGTGTTTCTCCATGCGTCATATTGATCTTGTGGTCCTGACAGTTTCTTCTGTGTATGATTCCGTTTTCAGGGTGTCTGTAGACAACTCCACTTGCGGCGACTGTACTCTAATTAAGGTATTTTTCCTTATAGATAGCCGTGATGCTTTCTGTTAATCGACGACGTTCTTCCAGTTAGGATTTTTCACACAAGTTGAAAGCAGTTTTTCACATGTCCTGTAACATCATTCTGATAGACGATGATGGAAGCAAATCACAGTAGTAAACTTGAATTTTCAAACATAGTATCTTAAAGTTCCAGGTCCTAAGAGGGTTAATGTTACTGGCTCAGTATCTTTTTTCCTTTTACACTTGGTCTACTTATGTCTCAAACAAATTGAAATGAAGGTATGGATGTATTTGTGATGTGCAGCTTGATAGTGTTAACAAGCCAGGAATTCTGCTTGAAGTTGTGCAAATCTTGTCCGACCTTGACCTCATTATCACTAAAGCTTATATCTCCTCTGATGGCGGATTTTTCATGGATGGTATTTTTTTTTTTAAATTATTTTTATATCTTATAACTTTAGCAATTACCTTGAGAACGGCTTGGAATATTCATTTATATTTCCTCATTGTCATCACTTTTGCTACGGGCTTTTATGTACATTTGCGAAATATTTTACTTTATGTAACATTCTCTATTTGCTTTGGACCAGTGTTTCATGTCACTGATCAACTAGGAAACAAAGTTACGGAGAGCAAGACCATCGACTACATAGAGAAGGTAAGCCCCTGCTGCTTTTTTTCGGCTTCATGCTTTTCTGCTCTTTACCAGAAGAGACCAATATTAGTGGCACAATTTCATGAAGTCCCTCAACTGAACTGTGTAGCAAAATAAGTTTCTACATATCAAGGGATGGCCAAGATATTCATCCCACAATCTCCAAGGAGACAAGTAAAAACTGCCATCCCGAGAAAACTCTTACTAGTTTTTTTTTTTTTTTTTTTTTTTTTTTCCTCAAATGGAAAATCAGCTTTTTGTTTTTGGTTTCTAAATCGCTGGAAAACCAGAATGCGGACCATCCCTTTGCATAATTCCTCAAGAAAGTGCTAGATTGTTTAAGTCATACATGAGAACTACTTGCAAATCTATTTGTTTCGGGTAGTCGAGAAATTAGATTTGTTACTTTTTACTTTTGGATAATGCAATTAGGCGCACAAACTATTACACTACGTGCCTAAATTCTTGTTTGACCGTAAGAGCATAGAAACTGACTGAAGAGTTTTCCATAGGTTGTGGAAAAACAGTTGCGTATGTTTTATCTCTTTCTTTTTCTTTTTTTTTTTTTTCCCTTCAAGTGAGCTTGTTGAAGTAAAGCAAAAAGAAATATGTGGAAATACTGATATTCCTTTCTTTCTTGCCTCGTTAAAAAAGGCCTTAGGACCAAAGGGGCAGACAACAGAGGAAGTGAAGGGTTGGCCAGGGAAAGAGGTTGGTGTGCACTCTATTGGTAATCATATGGTTGTTGAACTCATAGGCAGAGACCGTCCAGGTCTCTTATCTGAGGTCTCAGCTGTCCTTGCGAACCTTCGGTTTAACGTATATGTGGCTGAAGTGTGGACACATAATAGGCGGATAGCCTGTGTTCTTTATGTCAATGATGATGTCACTTGTGGGACGGTGAATGATCCAACCAGATTATCCGCTATGGAAGAGCAGCTAAAGAACATTCTACGGGGATGCGAGGATGATGAGAAAGTGGGCTACACTAGTTTCTCCATGGGATTCACCCATATTGATAGGCGGCTCCATCAAATGTTGTTTGCTGACAGGGATTATGAGGGTTGTGGACTTACTAATGAGGTCGATTCTCCTTCCTTCAAACCAAAGATCACGATAGAGCGCTGTGAAGAAAAGGGATACTCAGTGGTGAGTGTCCGCTGTAAAGATCGTGCGAAACTGATGTTTGACATTGTGTGCACACTCACAGATATGGAATACGTTGTTTTCCACGCGACTGTCTCATCAGATGCTCCCTATGCATCACAGGTAAAATGCATCCCTAATATTATAGCTTTAGCTTAAAGCCTTGCAAATGAACCTAGACATTTGCATGAATGGTGCCATAGTTAATTATTGTTGTTTATAATCTGCTACAAAAAAGAATATGGAACTATTATAACACGTTCGTATGGTATCTACCAGCCAAACATGGTTTTCTTAATGAATTTCTGATTGACCTTCTTTGGATGCTAGGTTATCTTAACTGTTTGAAGCGGTGTCCGTTTGTGCCTTGTATCAGAAGCAATATACAAATTGCATTTACGTCATGATATTGTGTTGATCTCACCTTAAATATTTAAATTCCAAATAATTGAAATAATGCTTCTAACTGTAGGAGTACTATATTCGTCACATGGATGGTTGTACCCTTGACACGGAAGGAGAGAAGGAAAGAGTCATCAAATGTATAGAAGCCGCGATTCAAAGAAGAGTAAGCGAGGTCAGTGGAAAAACTCGAACTGACAAATCTCGTTCAAGTTTCGCTTCAAGGGCACACCAAACAATCTTTTCGAGTTTATTGCTTTTTTCAGAAGTTTACTATTTTTCATTCATTACTGGAAATGTGAATTTTGTCACGAAACCAGGGTCTAAGACTGGAGCTTTGCGCCAAAGATAGAGTAGGCTTGTTATCGGAAGTAACAAGGATTCTGAGAGAGAATGGGCTGTCGGTTTCAAGAGCAGGGGTCTCAACGGTTGGGGAACAAGCAGTGAATGTTTCTTCGTGAGAGACGCATCGGGAAACCCAGTGGATATGAAGACAATCGAAGCACTGCGTAAAGAAATCGGGCACATGACAATGATGCTCAGTGTGGAGAAGGTCCCGTCAAGTTCCAAGGCACCCGAGGCTAGCGGGTGGGCGAAGACAAGTTTCTTCTTTGGGAACTTGTTGGAGAAATTTTTGGCTTGAGCTGATGTCCCTATAATTATGAGTGTAACGGATATCTTGGGAAAATGTACAGAATAAATGTAACAAAACTGTTCAGTAACTTGTCTGGGCAGAGTTTGTCTAATTGCAATATTCATGCAAAACTTACATGTATGGTTATAACTTGTAACTTCCGTTGCTTGGACATTGCAAAGTGTCTTATGCCCCCCACCCCCGGTTTTGATG
The DNA here is from genome assembly GCA_025413485.1 of Ficus microcarpa. Lineage (NCBI taxonomy): Eukaryota > Viridiplantae > Streptophyta > Magnoliopsida > Rosales > Moraceae > Ficus > Ficus microcarpa. The sequence goes on along the minus strand of CM046383.1, from coordinate 4,759,759 downwards.
TAACTTATAACGGACTTTAAAAACAAGGTATGTTGTACACTTCTGTCTGAGTTCGATTCTCTCACCCAAGGGTTTTCTTTTTTTTTTTTTTTTTTTTTTTTTAAGTACAAAACAAAAATTGGGTAACAATGATTTTTAATTAAAAAAAAATTTTTTTTTTTGATTCACTAGACAGCAAACAAAGACAAGAAAAAATAGATAGCGGACTTGGATTGTTTTTCCCTTTTCTATCGTTTATATGCACATAACATAATCGAATTTATCGGTTCAAAACATTATCTATCACGCTGCAATTAGTATGTACAGTTCATGACGAAATATCAAAATTCAGTTTTATTTTTAGGATAAGTACGTAAGAGTACCTCTAATAATGTTAAATTAATGTGTTAATAATAAAGTAAATTTTGACGTTTAAACTAAAAAAAAAAATGTTTTGTAATGATATATTTATCTTTGATTTCAAATTTTTCATATACTAAATTTGGTGACAAATTTCCAATCAAATTATATCAAGTGTTAAAGTTTGATAACTATTGACTGAGGTTTCGACTTTTTCATCTAATTATTACAATTTTGTGATATTTAAATGTTTAAATACTAGAACTTTACTTTTATAAATTCCAAAGCTTAATGATGATGAAAATGGTTAGACATTATAAGATTGTAAATTTATCCCACATTATTAAATGAGTGGACTGTTATGGTTTTAATATGTAGATACTGCACTCTCTTCTCTTGAGCTAGTTTTTGGTGATGACTTCTACCCAAGCACATTTATCATGATATATGCTAAATGTGATGAATAATGTTAGATTGTGAGTTTATCCTACATTATTAACTGAGAGTACGGATTTTAAATATGTTATTTTTCTTACTCTTTTATAATAAATATAATATTTGTATTGATAAATACTCTGGAGATGGTCTGAACCTCTCCTATCTTTATTGAAATGCTATGTTTTGCTTTGTATTTTCAAAAATATCACAATCATATCTGTATTTTAACTTTGGTGCTAAAAACGTCTCGTTTTGATTAAAATTTGATTAAAATTTTAAGGTTTGAAAAGAATATTTTAACTACAAGGTTGATCTATTCTCCAAAAAAAAAAAAAAAAAAAACTACAAGGTTTGATCAAATTAATCAAACAGAAGATATTTTAACGCTGTTAAAATGGTCATTTGGTATTTTAAGTTTGATCAAACATCATCAAAAGTGAGATTTTAAACATGAAATTAAAAACTCAAAAAATGATCATAGTATATATGTATATATATATTTTAAATACAGATTAAAACGTGTAATTATGATATATTTCAAAGGAAGGCTAAATAGTATGATTATTCTGTTATAACGCACATAGATAACGTGTGTTAAAGGGAAACAAAGAAAAAGGGACGAGGGAAAACAGAGAACAGTGTCGCAAATTTTGTCATGAGCAAGTCAACTTCAAGCGGAAAATTATAGAGATTGGGCACAAATAGCTAGGCCGAGTGAATTTGGGCCTTCCAAAACCAACTCAACTTTGAATTTGACCCGCAACCAAAAAAACAAAATAAAATTGCGAGCACTACAAAAGCTGGAATATGAAACATTAAAGCTTTTCAGAACATAAAGATTATTTACGAACAATACCAAAGGACACCTGTAATGTTATGTACGGTCTACTAATAAAAATTAGGTCTTATAATTTCAAGTTTATAAGTAAGATTCATTTTCGATTTGGGATGTCCTTTAAAAACTGTTTTTGACTTTTGAGCTCAAAAAAAATTTTAAAAATGTTTGAATAATCTGTCAAAAGAGTTTCTTATCAAAATAAAAAAATTTGACTTCCGAAAAACCTCTTTTAAAATTTTTTTTTCCCACTTTTATCAAAGTTTAAGTTAGATATTATAAATTTATCAAACATTTTGAATACTTGTTGGAAAACTTTTAAAGTTATGTTAACTTCATAAGTTTTTTAAAATATGGTTCCAAAACATTTACTGAAAATCTAAAATTTTTGTTTATTTTATTCTACTGACTAAAACAATAATAAAAACAATATCAAACGGGCATGAATGATACCCAAACATGGTTTTTTTTTTTTTTTTTCTTTTTAAGGAATTTTTAGTTTTAATAGTTGACCACTATGGTCATAAATCATAGCAAGCAAACTTTGCACGCATGGGATAACAAAGGAAAAGACAAGCCGTCGCCGACAAGTTATGATTCTTGAGTGTTAAAATGCGCATCCATATATCTATATGTGTATAAAATATTAGATAATAGACCCCCTTAAAAAAGATACCACTATACAAAGCTACACCCAATTATTTTCCCAACTAAAAGCCTCACCAAATCAACTAACTTCTTCTTTTTCTCATCACATCAATCATGCAAATACTTTCCACATCTTATGCACAATGTACCAAGACGAAAACCAGTGCCAAATTCGCTATCAATTTTTGTCGAGAAAGATCAAATTAAAGCATTATTGCTCCCTTTGTGGAACAAGGAAGAGACAAAAATAAGTGATAAGAGTGGGGGAAAAAGAGACGGAGATTATGGTACGTCTCAATTTTGAATGCACCAACACTTCTGGCCATTGTAAATGGCAATAAGAACGACAAGCAAAACCGTATTTTTTCCATTAACACCAAACAACTGATTATATCATATGGCACTTGATTTACATATCATTTAAATAACTAATTATTTCAGATAAAGAAATACGCAATCTTATACATCTCTCATTAAGAAAAAGAATAAACGATGTAGATTAGTAGATTGTACGATTTATGCTTCAAATATCTCAAAAGAACGGGACGTGGAAATTAAGTCCCTCTAAAAAAGAGTGCACGCTAGAAATTCAAAAAAGGCAAAAAGGAACAAAAATATGGAAAGAGCAAATGATAAACACAGACGTGAGGCATCCACCAACCATAATTCTAAGCCTATTTGGAGTCCCACCATGTTACCCACTCAAGCATGCAATTTGGAAACTGACTTGATAGCAAATGAGAAAATATACCTTTCGATCCCTGCTTTTGTCTATCAACTGTTGTTGATTTTCTTTCTCCAAAATATCCAAAACTAGAAACTATAGTAGAGATTGATTTTCTCCAATGGAAAAATCATCAATTCGATTGCTTAGTCAATTTTTAGACAAGTTCCGTCTTCAAATTAAAATGCGTTTTTTATACATGTTCTGTTTTTTTATGTCCTATCTTATGCAGTCAACAAATGTCTCACATCTTGACTTACCCTAATAAGGATGTTTAATATTTTCAAATCTTAGTAACTTCAATATAGTTAGTTTCTGATAAATTTTTTCGTCCCCTTTTTGGCCTCTCAAAGAAACAAATTGCTTACAAGATTATTTTTGTTATTTTCTTTCTACGAAAGACCTTTTTTTTTTTTTTTTTTTTGGCTAATTCTCTAAGAAAGAAGTTGCTTCTATGAGTAGCTAGTTAGATCATTTCATTATTAATGAAAGGAGCCATGTGATGGACCATCTAATATGGGAGCAAGTGCTGTCATATACTTAGGGAGTTATACTTGGCTTTATTTAAGCTTCTAAATAAAAACTAGAAAACAAAGAGAAAATTAAGCTATAAAATTGTGTTATTGAGGGGGCAAAAAAAACAAAAAACAAAAAACAAAAAAAAATTTGTGTCTTTTTTGCATGCATCAGTCACAGTCAAAATGGAGCAGAGAAATATTTGTAATTCTTTTATAGGGGGGAAAAAAGAGAGAGAAAAGAAAGAAATTATTGTAGACTTAATACTGTCACAATGTTTACCAATCAACACAATATGTTATTTCCACTTTTAGAGTTGGCCATTGGGTTATCTATCCAGTGCACAATGAAAAGGACCCAGTTGCTTCTGAGCATATGTCTAAAATTTTATGTGTTGTAAAGTGTCACATTTAAAAATAATAATTAAAAAAAATTCAGGGACTACAGTGTCAAAAGTAAATGTTAAATGTGTCCATCTTCAAAATTTTCAGAAAAGCAAATGCACTAAAAACCCATGTTCTTAGACCACTTTTAATGTAAATGTTATTGTTAATTCCTAAAGCTAAGAAATTAAGATAGAACTGACATTTTGATTATATATCAAACTTTTATTAAATTAATTTTTTTTTTGAAGAAGTAAAATTTTTTATTTTAAAGCAATTGAAAATTATTACTCAAAAGAATTGAAAATTACAATATGGTTATAGTTAAATGAATGAGTCAATGCAACAAACAATAACAATTAAACACCAACTCTGACATCTGTTGTGCTTGCTGGTAAATTTATCCCAAAGTATAGTTATTGTCCAATTTAGCATTAAAATATTATTGTGTTGGCAAGTGGTTGTAAATGCTAATGCTAATGCTGATACTAATGTTATATTTGACTCTAAAAGGTGTGAAAACGACGTATATAACATGCTATTCTATTTTGTGTTGGAATTTATAATACTATTACATATATTTTTTATCAGGAAGTTTTAACATTTATAAAAGTAAACGTTTGTTATTGAAATACTTTGAAAATGACAGTTTTGTAATAATTAAATGAAAAGGAAAATCCATCAATCAAATGCTAAAATTTGACAAATTTCATACATGATGTCAAACTTATCACCAAGTATAGTATTTTATCAATTATAATTTGGGGTATGGGGCTCTATGATATGTTACTTTATTTATCTAAACCTCATAGGTTTTGGATTTGGGACCTAATACGCTTAATCTCCTTTTTTTTTTTTTTTTCTTTTTTTAAGGGAAAACGTGGATTTTCATTAAGCAAGCAAATCAGCCTTTACAAGCAGTCCAAGAAACAAAGGGACCGAATCACACCAAAAGACATTATTGGAAGATAAGCAACATAACTAGTTAGATAGTGAGCTATAGCATTCCCTTGACGGGGCACATAGCAGATAGTTCCACTACCATTACACGACATAATATCTCTAATATCATCAATGACATGAGATTCAAGGCTTCTAGCAATTGGCGATTGAACAGCAAGGACCACGTTTGTAGCATCCGACTCTATCACCCAATTTTGGAAACCACACTGAGCAGCCAACTGTGCGCCTTCTCTAGCTGCAAGACATTCTATGATGAAAGAAGAATTAGCCCCAGGCATTCTGATAGTCGTCACACCGCAAACAGTACCAAAGCAGTCTCGGGCAATGGCCCCTAGACCAATGTAGGCATGAGACAATCGAACTGCTGCGTCGACATTGATTTTTATTACACCTGGTTCTAGGGGCCTCCAATGCGAAGGCATTGTTGGGGGGCAAGCGAGTTGTACATGGTCTATTCCACAACTGGAGTTATAATCAGCCAGCAATCTCCCCGCCGGTGCTAGAATCTCGTCTACGGTCTCCAATCGTCCTTCAAAAGTAAAGAGATTAACATAAAAAATTAATCTCCTTTTTAACTTATAGCACTCTACGAAAGAAAGTGATTCTTTTTTACTTAAATGCTAACCTTTAATATTGACTTATTAATTTAACACTTGACTAGTTGGACTCAAAGAGCATTAATATCGGCTATGATATGTACAGATTAATTGGAATTGCCCTTTCTCATAAAAACTTTTATTTCTGGGAACATGACAATTTATTATGTTAGGGAAAAAAAAAAGTCCGAAAATGCTTTTATGTTATTGTTAGTGTTCACAGCCAACATCTCTCACAAAGACTACCTTTAGAAAAAGAAGACTAAAAAAATGACAAAACAAAAGCAAGAAGAAAAACATCTTTAATTCAGGGGGAAAAAAACATCTCCATCTCCATCTCTATCGTCATAAATTATTATTCTTTTTTTTTTTTTTTTTGTTATCATATTGAATGGAATAATTGTCATTAGTGTTTGTCCTGAAAGAAGAGTAGATAATAATGAACAATTTCATCACGATAGACTTTTAAACTCTTAACAATTGACTACTTCAAGGAAATCTCCTTTTTACCACACGGTTCAAGCACTTTTGACCATACCAAATTGAGAACTGGTCGTCCTTTAAAATATATCTACCTATTATATTATTTTATATATATATATATATATATTATATATGCTTTTAAAAGAACGAACAGTATCAAACACATGCTATTCAACCAGTAAACAAATATAGAAGGGCAATTCTCCATAAAGAAGAGTTACCAAGTTTTTGTTTTTTTTTTGTTTTAATTTGTGAATTAAATCTATATAAGGGGAAAGCCAAGTAATGATTAAAGTTGAAAAGAAAAATAGATATCTTACCAAAAGTTAATATATATATATATATATATATATATATCATACGAATGTGACAAGTATAAGCTTATCCCTGATTAGCAAAAAAAGAATAAGTTCAACTCTATAATAAATATAATTTCAACCTATAATAAATATACTTTTAAAATTAAAGAAAACACTTAAATGATAAAAATCTAAAAATCATTATACTAATATGGCATAAAAATTTGACATTAAATTAATATGATGTAAAAATAAAACAAAAATTTATGTTGTGTTGATGAATATGAAAGAATTTATATCATATTAGTTAATGAATGGGAAAGAAAAAAAAAAGTGACTATTTAGGTAATCTTCTTTTTAAAAGGGGAAAGCACTTATGATTTACTTGTCTTGTTTTGCTTTATGTAGTTGAAGTTTTTTATAAAAAAAAAAAAAAAAAAATGAAAGGAAATTTAATGTAAAAAAAAAAAAACTTTCAAAGACGTCTCTTAATATTTATCCGTATAAAATTTAATATTTATTAAAAAAATCATAAAGATTGAGTTCATTATTTATAATTATCTATACAAAAATTATCAAGATAAACATAGCATCTCATATTGTTTTCTAAGAAGAAATTATCAATCTTTAAAAGTTAAGCACTGTGGTTACAAATATAATATGGTGTATCTGATTTTATCAATATATATATATATAGATAATACAAGATATGACATATTTTAATAATGGTAAGGGAATAAATAGCACATTGATTTTGGTTGCCAACGGCACGGAGGTTCTGTCGCAATTTTATTGCGTCGGAGAACTGTGATTTCAATGCGGCGGCTTGGACATGACGATCTCTGACTCCGAGAAGACAACGAACGTGATGGTGATGGTGGACTACGTCGGTTTCTGGGTTAGAGAAAGGTCGGGCATTTTATGGTTTTTGTGCCTTTTTTTTTTCTTTAAATATGTTATAATTTACTATTCCCTAGCATTTCTGCTTTAATTTACTATCATCACCCTTGATTATGCTATTCCTCTTTTTCTCGTTTTCTTCTAAAAATATAAAGTTCCAATTCTCAGTTCAAAATATATAAAAAATATATATATATATGTATATAAAGAGAGAGAAAGAGAGAGAGGAGTGTTAAGAATTAAAGATTAAGAGTTTATTTGATGAGTTAACTCAAACTAAATTATACTTTTTATTTTAATTTTAATTTTTTATTTTTAAAAAATTAACAAAATCTAAAATTAGTTTATAAAAAATTAATTAATTCAAATTGAAAATTTTAATTTTAATTAATTTATTAAATGGAGGTTAAACATCAATGTGATGACTTCATGAATAGTATGAATGGTTGCTTTCTCTCGTGTGCGTAAAGAAATTAAAAAAAAAAAATTTAAAAATCTGACTGCACTTTATGTCAAAATTTTTTTTTCCCGGTTGCAAAAAGAAAAGGAGGACGCAGAATCTTGAATTTCAGTGGATTGCTTTAAAGTGCGGTTTCGTGTCGATACAAATGGAACCTTCTAGCCTGTCCACTCTTTTCTCTCTTATACAAATTTATATTTATTCCTAACTTTGTAATTTTAAATTACTGTTTGATGAATGGCACAACTAATTTATCAATCTAAGCGATTCCAACAAGTTTTTTCTTTAAATTTTTGCGTATATATATATTTTTGTTTTCGTTCCTTTACTTTATCATCAATCATTAATAATTCTCTTCATTAATCGATTTCCTTTTCTTATTGGTAAGTCAAAAAGTTAAAATAAAATTTCTACTTTTATTTGTACTAAATTTTAAAGTTAAAATTCATTATTCATACCGTTTATAAAATTAATCTAATAATTAAGATAATTTGTAGTATCAATTTATAGTTTTTAACATAAATTAATTCCTTTTGTTTTTTTACTGATGGAAATATTTACTTCCATTTTTCTTATGATGTGCCGAGTGCTGAACAGAGACAGAAACTTGAGAAAGTCTACGGTCATAGTGAAATCAAATCAAACTCAGCCTACTTTTAAGTGGGCCCCACGGCCCTACAATTATCACATCACGTAAGAGCTCATCATAGGCTCCACGTGGCATCGTACACGTCTCTTACTCCCTCCAACGCACGTTTCTGCCCCTCTTTTTCTTCTCTCCTCTCTGGCCTCACTCTCTCTCTCTCTCTCTCTCCAAACTCCAAAACAAACGAAAACAGTCGTCAAATACTCTCTCTAGTCAGTTCTGGTTTTTTCGGTTCTCTTCTCTTCCTTCTCTTCTCTCTCTGTTTCTCTCTCTTTCTTTGTACTTTGTCCATAAACACCATTAATGAGCGAAGAAAACTCTTGTCAGAGGTAAACCCAGGTTATAATTTCTTCATTTTTTCTTGCTTCCTTTTATTTTCTGCTGATCATGGATTATTGCTATGTTCTGTTCATTAAATTGGAGAATTTTGTGTGCTTTTTTTGGAGCTGATGATTTTGTTTTGATTTTCATCAAAATATTTGTTGTTTAACTTATTCCTTGTTTTTTTTTTTCCCTCAATTTTTAATCTTTTTTCCCAGTTATATATATATATAGATATATTTATATGTACATGAAAATTTTTTTTTGGTAGAATTTTTTTTTTTTTTCTGCTAACTTAAATGGGTTCCCTTTTGGATTTTTTTTTTTTGGACACGTATTTGATAGGAAACAGAGAAAAGGAAAAGAGGTAATATCTGATTTAAAGTAATTTTTTTTAAATATTGATCAAAAGATTATTTTGGATTTTGTGTATATACGTACTTAAACAACAAAAGGGTGTCTGATATACGGTGATTTTAAAGTTATTTTCTTTTGTAAGTGATCAAAAGGGTGTTTTGACATTTTTATTTCGTGTGTATTTATGTATGTATAAATTAGAAAAGGGGTTTTGATTGAAGATAGGTCACTCACACACGCTGTGTCTGTTGCAACCTCTTCAAGGTTCATAAGAAGTTGCCACTTGGGGTTCTGGTTTTTGTGTTCTGATATTTCCTCTTTTTCTTGTCGTTTTTCAAGGTATAATGGAATTTTCCATCGCTTATCCGAACCTCCCCCCTTTTTTTTTTTTTTAATTAATCGTTCTGTGGTGGCAGAATCGACAAAGTCTTCATTAAAGCGGTGAGCGCGCACACACACACACACACATGAAAAATGGCAGAGGACCTGAACATGAGCTTTGAGAAGCTTATTATGGTGGGAAGTGGTGGTGGTGGTGACGGAAATCATGGTGGTGATGATGTTAATGGTGGGAAAGTGAAGTTGAAAGGTGGGGGCATCACTGATTGGAAGGATATTCCGATGGAGCTGTTGTTGCAGATTGTTTCTCTTGTTGGTAATGATCAGACGGTCATCATTGCTTCTGGTGTCTGTCGTGGTTGGAGAGATGCTCTCTGCCGTGGTGTCACTTATCTTTCTCTCTCTTGGTATTAGCTCTCTCTCTCTCTCTCTCTCTTCTTTCCCTTTTGTTTTTTCCAAACCATCTCATGGCCTTTTTTCCAATTTTCCATTGTTGGGGAAAAAGATGGATTTTCAGTTTTACAAGTTAGAAGAAAATTATTTGTAGTCTTATATGTTTATATATATATATATATATTTAAGTTACAAATAATTGACTTGTGCTTCCCAACATGAATTTCCTGAAATCCCACCTAATCATCACTAGATGGGTTATTACTGAAAAAATGAATTACCTTTAAAGCTTTTTTTCTCATTTTTATGGGAAGAAGAAAGACGGAAAGAGCTAATATCTGATATGAGAGTGATCAAAAGGGTGTTTTGGATGTTTCATGTATGTTATGGTCTTTCTTTGGGGAAAGATAAAAATAAAAGGTTTATACATATATTTATATATGAGTTGTATAAGTTAATTCTCAGCCTCTAATTGGGATTATTGAAGTCTTAAAAGATTGTTGAGATTACGTCTAGGGGAGATAAGGTTTATTGAATTATTGATTTTCTCACAAAATGAAATCCAATTTCATGTCTTTCTTTTTTTAGGTGTACCAGGAATATGAACAACTTGGTTCTATCACTTGCTCCTAAATTCACAAAACTGCAAGAACTATGTCTGCGCCAGGACAAACCGCAACTCGAGGATAATGCTGTTGAGGCCATTGCAAATTTCTGCCATGATCTGCAGATCCTGGATCTCAGCAAAAGCTTCAAGCTCAGTGATAACTCCCTATATGCCTTATCTCATGGTTGCCAGAACCTTACCAAACTCACCATCAGCGGGTGCTCCGCTTTCAGTGACGTTGCTCTCGAATATCTGGCTAGTTTTTGCAGAAAGTTGAAATTTTTAAACCTTTGCGGATGTGTCAAAGCGGCATCCGACAGGGCATTGCAGGTATGAATCTGTTTTTAGTTGAACTTTTACGTGTATCATATGGGATAGTGCCGGATTAATTGCGAAACGTATGTGCAGGCAATCGGGCGTTACTGCAATGAGATGCAGTTTCTGAACCTTGGATGGTGCAACAACGTGAGTGATGTTGGAGTTATGAGTTTGGCATATGGATGCCCTGATCTTAGAACTCTTGACTTGTGTGGATGTGTCCTCATAACAGGTATATTTATGCGTCCTCAAATGAAAACGACTGTTATCGATTTTTTTTGTAAATTTCATGGTAGGACATCTGTATTGTTGGTGTGCAATTATGAATATTAGGTAAGAATCGGATTTATATTAACATCAAACAGTTTGCAAATTTTGACGGAATTCCATGATGATTTGACTATTGAATATTGTGTATTATCATCCTAATTGTTCATTTTTTATGGTAAAACACTTTTTAATCTTGCAGTTATTGAATTGCAGATGATAGTGTGATTGCTTTGGCAAATAGGTGCGTTCACCTTAGATCCCTTGACTTGTACTACTGTCAGAACATCACAGACAGGGCAATGTATTCACTGGCCCAGAGTCGAGTGAGAAACAAGCCTGCAATGTGGGAATCTGTGGATGCCAGGAACGACGAAGAAGGGCTGAAGAATCTCAACATAAGCCAGTGCACGGCGCTCACCCCATCTGCTGTACAGGCGGTGTGCGACACGTTTCCCTCTCTTCACACTTGTTCCAACAGGCATTCCCTCATCATCAGCGGCTGCCTCAACTTGACATCAGTGCACTGTGCCTGCGCTGTCCAAGCACACCGCGTGCCCAACGTGCTGCCTCCTTCGGCTCATTGAGTGGAACTCGTGTTAAAAATTGGTAAATAAAAATCCTTTTCTACTGTAGATGGTTGTGTTTATAAGTCTGAACACTAGCTGCAAGTGTTTTTCAGAACCTGCAGACAATGAGAAATACCTTCCAACTTCAACTCGAACCTTTGCCTCCTTTTTAGTTATGAAATGTGAAACTTGGTTGTCAATCTTACCACATTTTATCCTCTGTTCAAATATATATAAATTGAAAAAAATTTCATTTATGGTAAAGGGTAAAAAAATAATGTTGGTAACCAAAAGGTCCATGAAATGTACTTGGACAAATTGGATAGCAGAGAAATGCCAACAAATACACAGAAAAACATACACAAAAAGATTGAAGCTTGCAATTATTGCGCTTGAGACCCTTCTCATATGTTTTTTTTGTTTCATTTACACCCCCATTGTTTGAGCATGAACTAGTCCATTCTTCCATACATTTACAGCGTTAGAGTAGTGGCCTTTCTGTGTCTCATTTGCTTTTGTACACAATCTCTTCATCATCCACATCAAATGCCGGGTTACACAGGCATCTGAACAGCCTACCAAGACCCTGCCATGAAATGAAAAATAACTTTGTTAAACTTTCTATCATTAAATGTAGTTCTACAAAAGATAATAGCTTGCCTGATTTAGAAAAGGGGTGCGGTACGAAAGCAGCCTTGGTGAATCCTCGTCGCTGTCCGAACTGCTTTCATCGTCGTCTTCTATCTGAGCAGCATTCTTCCTTCTTGATGTTCCGCCGTTCCTTGCTAGCTTTTCGTCCTGAAAGCATCAAAAGTTAGAAGTTGAACACCTCCATAAGTTTGTCATTACCTTAAACTCTACATGATGTGATGTTCCCTTTGGAAAGCATTCGACCTGAAAGATCTTGCCTAGAATTTTCAGCGCAAGAGCACGAGCTTTAAGTTCTTCCTTTCTGATGTTGTTTTCGCGAAGCACCTGAAAAAAAAAAAAAGCAGAAAATCATTACAAAATCACCTTCCGTCGCATGCATTATAAAGATCTACGAGCTTTATAACACATAATGGGGCAACGAAAAAAGCCTCTCACCAATTGGCAAACATGTAAAAGAGTTACTTCAATGTCTACAACATTCAACTTCCACAGCGAGCTCATCAGTGTGTCTTTGTTCCGGCGAATGTGGGATTCCATGTCATTTTCGGGGGCGCTTCCTTCCACCTTATTTTGCCGTCGGATGTCCTCCTGAAGTTGCAACAACTGAAAAGCACCTGGATTTTCATTCGCGTGAGAGAATTAGGCGACAAGACAAAAGAACAAAGTTTTCAAACAGAAAAGCATCTTTCACATCAGAAAAATTAACCGAACTTCGACAAGCCTAAGCTATTATGAAGTAAACCAACATTTGTTTTTACACTGTCATATACCTTTTGCAGCGGTTAGCTGGGACTTCCAGAAATGCCCTTTGTTGCGAACCCATTCGGCCAAAAATGGCACTCCCAAATATATGGCTTTCTTTCCTAGCTCTTGTGCTGCTTGTCTCGAGTATATGTAGCCGATGGTGTGTAACATCTCAACTCCGAAAGCTGTAAATGTTTTAAAATATTATCACAAAAATAACAAATTTTGATGCTAACGAAGTACTAGAGTTGCAACCAAAGAATGTCACAGTAGGCTAAAAGAAGCTCAACCAAACCTGCATCCGAAAGTCGTCTGGCTTCAGATTCAGCATGCTTTATGAACCCGTCTTTGTCGCCACGGACATACTGATGAAGAAAATCTCGCAACGACCTTGCTAGCTTTTCCTCTCTTTCTCTTTGAACCGCCTATGCGTTTTCAAAAAGTAGGCTAATGACTTTGAATGTGATTATGTAAGAACATGATCCGATTAAGAGACCGGTTTACTAGAACACACTTACCTTCAACTTATCATGTAATTTCTCGGGATTTTCATTTTCTCCGACTAACTCAGAAGAAGCCATTGATGCCACAGCCAGATGTCCTACGTAGTCTTCAAACAATTCGCTTCCAAAGAGAAGCGCAAAGACCGCCATGGGATCGAGTAGAGTTTCCCTTTGAAACGAAAGACAAGTTTATGAAATTAGCTATTATCTGAGCAGAACACCAAAAAGTCCTTAAACCGTGATAATTAAGAATCATAAATAAGAAGCTTCAGTAATTTTTTTCTTAACCATGTAATACCATTATAATAATTCTTGTTTAATTCTGCAGTTAAGATTATGATAATAGGACTATGACATAAATGAAAGCATGTAAGAAGAAAAGAATGAAGAAAATTACTTGGATATGCAATACTTTCCATTTCGATCATATGCATCTCTCTGCACAGGATCACTCAAAACTTGGTACGCTTCGCCTAGTACCTGCGAATATTAAGGAATAAAAACAGGCGCTTCATGAACCAATCGATCTGATTTGATCTGTGACAACCGGGGGGGCGTAGGGGGACATTTACTATAGATACAGGAAATTTTAATTGAATCAAATTTTTTGTTCCAACAAATCTTACGAGAAAAAGGAAGAAGAAGAAGGCTTGCCTGGAATCGTTCAGCAGCCTGAGGATCGTTCGGGTTTTTATCGGGATGAACTTGCCTTGCCTATTTCCAAATAACCCCATCTTGTTATTATAGTTATTTTTCAATCATATCATAAGGAAAGATAACGGACCTAACAATGAAATAGTACTAAAAATAACAAAATCCAATCGAACTAAATGAGGAAATTCTTTGCCATAATACGAAGTGCACCAACAATCAGATCACTGAATCATGAAAAGCAGGACATATCCAGCATCATCAACACAAAACTCAAATCCACGAAATTCCTCGTTAACAAACTAAATAAAATAAAAAGAAAAACATCATAACGAGGAAAGGGAAAACTAAACAGAAAGGCTTAAAATATGTCATTAATCTTGTGATACTAGGTTGAACTTTTTTTTTTTTTTTTTTTAACAAACCTTGGAAATGTTTCATAGTTTAGAGAAAAACCGCAAGAAACAGAGAGAGAAAGAAAAGAAACCTTGAGGTAATAAGCCTTGCGGATGTCGTCCTCGGAAGCGGCGGGGGTGATACCGAGAACATCGTAGTACTCGGTTTCCTTCACCATGATTCCCTGTCTGTATTCTTCAACTGAATGAGATGAGGTTCAGTTGACAGAATGTCAAAAGCCTTAGCAAAAAGAGAGAAAGGAAGAAAGAAAAAGAATGGGAAAAAAAACAGCAAGTGTTAGAGAGAAAAAGAGAGAGACAGAGAGAAAGAGAGAGAGAGATGTGATGGTAAGAGGGGGTATGGTATGGTATTGAGGAGCCCCACGAGCAGAGAGAGAGAGGGGGGGGGACTTTCCAGTGATGAAACCAAATTAAACAAAAGCAGTTAGTGTCCAGCCCCTTTAACACGTAACACCACAACACTCGAACATAGACCCCCTTTTTTCCGCGGGAGAGAGAGAGAGAGAGAGACCATTTTTTATTTTATTTTATTTTTTTCCCCAATATTTTAACTTGTTGCTCTAGTGCTCCTTATCATTCTTCCTTTCTTTCCTAACTAACATTAATTTTTCTTTTCTTCTCTTTTCTTTTTCTTTTTTTTTTTTTTTGAACTTTTTGGTCATTTTAGTTCCTTAAATGTTAGATCAGTACTTTCAAAAAATACAATCGGATATTCTCAGTGTTCAAATACGTTTTTTTATGTTTTTTTACTATATTGATTTTTTTTATTTTTAACTTAGAATAGGATAAAAAAATATTCAAATTCATTTACCTTCTGATAGAATCAAATGTAAAATTATCCTTAAATCATATCTCCAATCACGACAATATTGATTCTTGACCGTAAGATTACCAGGTGAATATTTCGATTTCACTGAGATAATTTCACCGAGATGATAAAGTTAAAATTTTACAAAAATGATGGCACATACAATTTTTTACCCAAAAAAAAAAAAAAGAAGTAACATTTTTGCTCGTGATATGAATGTTTTTCTTAATGGTAAAGTTTCAAGTTCTTATGCAATGGAAGCATGAATATAACATTGCATTATTAATTTTATAATTAGAGATCGAAAAAAGTTAAACTCAAAGATTAATTGATTAAAGGAAAAAAAATTAAGAACTAAAAAATTTAGTTCTTAAAGTTGACCAAGATTGCAACCAAAATTAAAACAATATAAGGATTGAATTGTTCAAATTAGAATATATATCAATATATATATATAGCGATCAAACTATTAAGTACTAAACAATTCAACAACTAATCATGCCAATCAACTTTTTTTTTATTATTATTAAACACGGTAGATGAAGTTGGTACGGAAGACAATAACCTTAGAATTTCATCAACCAGAAAGATTAGAGGTTTGAATCCGTTGTCAAATCAAGGAGGTGTCCTTACTTGCGTATAAACTTTAAAAACGAAAAATGATGGAACTATCCACTTTATATTTTTTCTAGTAAAAAAAAACTTATAATTATTATTATTAAAAATATATATACATATATATATATTTTTTTTTTCATTAATGTTATGGGTTTTCAAGGTTCCAGAGCTGTCAGAATGGGCTGGATTTCAATGGCCCCGTTCTGTGTGTGGGCTCCAAATGGGCCACTCCTTGGGCTTTGTGCTTTAATTGTCGTGCTATCTGGGTTCCGTTCTGCTTCTGGGACCCTCTCTTCCTTTTAGTGGGCTTCCTCGAAAGGCATAGGAACAGGTTCCTCTCAGTTCAAAACGCATCGTCGTTTTACTAATCTCTTACTTTCTAAACTCTGAGAAAATCCACGAGTACCTAATATTACATTCAGTCCGACGTCCGGTGCCGCTGGAGCCCAAGTCACGGCGGCTGATCGACATTCAGTTTCTCATCTTGACGTTTTGTAAGCTTTTTTGTTAATACCTTTGTAGAATAAATTATTTGTTGAAGCTTCCGAGTTGTAAGGGATGAGAAATATGTGATTTTCGTGCTTTGTTCTTATTAAAATTGGTGATTCCCAGTTTGAAGATTTCATATTTCTCGTTTTCCCGATCTGGATGTTGTTTAT
>CM046383.1:4721477-4743208 GCA_025413485.1 Ficus microcarpa | reverse complement strand
AGCTGTTATATAGCGAAATATCGGACCGGACCGGACCGGTTCTTTTACCTATTTTTTCTTATGTGGTAATTCTCTTTCTTTAAATATATTATTGCGCAGTACTACTAAAAAATTAATTACTTTAAATATATTTTTAGGGTTCATAAAAATAACTGAAATATATATATATATATTTATGCATGCCTTTCTACAGATTCTTACCAACGGAAAGTACAAAAGCACTGTTCACAAGGTGGTGGTGGGCGACAACAAAGTGAGGAGGATATCTGCAACGACACTTCATGGACCGTCACTAGAAGCATTTGTGAAGCCAGCAATGGAGTTTGTGGACGGCTCTCACCGGCCGCCGGCATACCGTGGAATGACCTACAAGCAGTCCCTGAAAGCAAATGGTTTTCACGAGGTTGATGTTAAATCCAGCCTCAAACAAGTACTAGTGCCCAATATTTGAAAGGACTATTCTATCAATAAGGAACAGTTGAAATAAACACGATCACCGTAGCTGTGATCCAGCATGTGTGTATGTATATGCGTATGTATATATATACACACATTCGTAAAAGTATGGTCATGTTTTCTAGCTTCATGCATGCATGTATGCGTGTATGTTATATCCCATAATAATTGGTGAGTGGGTATATTAGTAAATAATAATTAAGCTATTTTCCATGCACTAATTAGCTCGTTTGTCTTAGCCAATTAAATAATATTGTAATGTCGGCTTGCGTTAGTACGTCAGTGATAATATTTATATAATAAAAAGCAGATTTCGTGTTTAGAATATTTCTGAAGGGCTTGATTCAGGTGTTGGATGAATTAATCAGACTATTTTTATATAGTGGAATTTGTCTTCTCATTTTCCAAGAATCACTGAAACCATAGACTACCCCTTTTTATCATTTACTATAAAGAAGATCATTAAATTAACCCTTGTTTGGTTGAGGAGTTTGAGGTAAAATTTTTATATTGGTCTTTTATTGACTTTTCAAAAACTAGCTAATAAATTAGTTGACTTTTCAAGGAAAAACAAAAAACAAAAAACAAAAATAAAGTTGAATTTTTTATGTTGGAGTTGGTGAACTAAACAAACCATAATTTAATTTCAAATTTTGAAAGCTGTCATTTTATGTTCCTTTATATTTCCCAAAAAAAAAAAAAATCTCATAATTAAGCTCTCTCTCTCCACCGGCCAAATACCCACTATCTTTTTTTTTTTTTTTCATTTAATTTTTACTCCCATGAGAATGTAGTAACCATATCAGTTATCATTTTTAACTAAAAGTATTCATGAAATCGCATATAATGTTGTGTTGAAGTGCATGGTGTTTACATTTTCTGTGTTATGTGATTCTTTTTTTAATTTTGTTCGGAGTTTATGAATTTTTTTTTTCAATTTTCATGTTGTGTAATATCAAAAAATAGTTGTATATTATAAAGGTGAAGAAACATGAAACTTAATCATCATTTATTTACAAAGAAACATGGTCTGCATGAGAAGAAACTCTTTATCTTTTGATCATATAAATATGTGTACTATTTTATACGGCTTCAAAATTTATTTTTGAATGCGAATCTTTTTTTTTTTTTTTGGTTACATTTGTATTAGTTTCAACTATACATGGTTTCCTCTAATATGGTATGTAACCGTTGAGTGTTACATGAAAAAGTTGACATGTTTGTGATAGAGTAAAAAGATGGGTTAGTTTTTGCCGGTTTATTTAGAAAAACGAAAAGACAAATGGCAAAAAGAGAAATTAGAGAATGACAAATTTCTCTTTCCGGTTTTTTTTTTTTTCCCTAAAAAAAATGTCAATTTTATCATTTTATCCATTTTTCTATTCTTTTTCATATACACTCTTTTTTTTTTTTTTTCCCTTGGGTGAATCTTTTTAATATATACTTACGCGCTGCATCAAAGACGACATTATTTCATAAATGTAAGTCTATCTGAAAAAATTACTGAATATATAAAAGTTACAATGTTACTGACAAAAATTAAATGAATTTCTAAAATATATCCCACAATATGGCCATAATCAATGATCAGGATCAATTCATTATAATATTTGTAAGGAAGTGGGAGGTCAAAATAGGGATCCCAAATTAGAAAGGAAAGCAGAACGAAATGAAAAGAAAATAGAGGTCTCTACTCTCCACTTGTAAATATTTAGTTGTTTGTACTAATTATTCTAATTTGTTTTCTTTTCCTTCTTTTTGTAATAATATTATTGCGTCCCTGAAGTGTATATCTCTTCCAAAATCGAAATTAAAAGAAAAAGGAAAACTCTAATTAACTAGACGTAACTACGTACTATACGTGTTGTATATAAATTACAAACAACTCTCTCTCTCTCTCTCTCTCTCTCTCTCTCTCTTACTCACTGAGATTTTTTTTTTTTTTTATTAAGGAAAGGTGACTGGTGGCTTATGTTTTTGTTGATTTGTTGCTTCGCATTTTTCTTTCAGAGATTGTTTTCGTTTTTGGATTAATTAGTGTTTGTTTTCATTTAATTCTTTTTGTTTAAAAATTTTGTTTGACTAGCTAAAGAAAAGAAAATAACAACAAAGAGCCTTATTCATATATATATATATATATATATATATATATAAACCACACACGATCAACTGACTAACCTTAGAGTCATTTTTTTAATAGCATTGGATTGAAATGTCTCCAAAATAAAATTTCTTTAGTTGCATGGGTAAATATCATTAATTACAAAGGACATGTGACAATGATAGGACTTCATCGCACGCATTGTTAGGTTCCATCATGCCACATCCATACACGAACTTCCAAAACCACCCACAAGATTGATCTAAGTTACTTTTTATTACTTTTTTTTTTTTTTTTGTCAATTTGTTTGTTTGTTTTTTTTTTTTTCTAACCTTATTGTTATGGTCATTTTATTGATGTCGCTCAATCTAAATTATAACGATTAGAGCATCTCGCCGTCTGATTTCTCATTGTATTTTTTCTACATTGCTTTTGCTCTTCATATATGTGTATATATATTTTTAAGGAAAAAAAATGACAAAGATAAAAGATATCGCACCCAATAGGAGTGATATGTCTAATCACTCATTATAGAGAGATCTCTCACAAAATAGATTATTTCAACTATCCTATATATTTTGAATCCACACAACCTCTTATATGAAGGACGAGTGAACTTACCATATCCAGTTTAAGTTATCGGTGGTTTTATTTTTCTCGGTCTATATAAATAATCCTCACCTTAACAATTGTCCGTTTTCGTTTTTCTTGTGACTACCTACTTCTCCTAACTTCCAATGTATATACATTACACACGGATACTTACATTGGCATAATTATATATGGAAGAGTCTTCAATGGTTACTCTAATATTTACCCATCTATTGTTATTGTTGTTGATGTTAATCAGATGATTGTAACAAATTGAACAGATGATCAAAAAATTTAATGACAATTAATGAACATGAAACTTAGATGAGCAGTTTTTTATGATGGAATCTTTTGGTAAATTAGATATTTTGTTTAGGATAAAATCTTTTTAGCTAACTGTATAAATGACGTAAATGAGGCCTTTTTATAGGATGTAATCTTTTATTTTTTGTTATAAATTTAGAATTAATGGTATTTTTATCAAGACAACATGATTAGTTTATTTTTTGTTCAATTTTTCAAATAAGTTTGTTTTTGGACTTTTTTTTTTATAACCATGACTCTAATTTAGCCATACATGTAGTTGATCCTTTGCTGAATCATCTAAATTAGCAGCCCCGAGGGGTGAGCCTTTCCCTTTATCTTTCCTCTCCTTTCACTCTTCTCTCCAATCAAACAAAGGATTTGTCATCTCCCCCTCTCCATCCCTCCATCTCTTCTCAACAAAACATACTCTTTAGTGCTGATCGTAGTACGAGCTGATTTTTAGTTTATATATCATCATAATTCATATAGAGCGTATGTAATCAATATTAATACAGAGTATATAAATCTCATGTTAAGTATCATTTAAACGAGAACGTATGAGAGAATAAAAAGTTAATTATCTAGCGATGCATGCTCTTTAGTTGTTTTTTTTTTTTTTTTTTTTTTTTTTTTTGAGTAAGTTTCCTCAGCTGGAGGAAATTTTATAATAAAAAGAAAAAAGTTTGACCGCCTAGCTAGTCAGGGTGGGGAGGACATACGAAAGCTAATAAAGTTATACATCAAAGTTCTGGTCAGAAATATTATACATCTCCTAATTTTCATTCACTTACTAATTATCTAGTGTACTGTAAACTAAATAAGTGAAAACGCCTTTTTTGTCATACGAATATGGTGCCTTTTTTTTTTTTTTTTAGTAATAAAATAACATGAGTTAGCAACTTCAAAATTACCAAGTACTCGTACTAACTCAATTTACAATTTGAGAGGAAAAAAAAAGGGGCATAAATTATCTCTAGTAATAAAAAATGCTTAAATCATACCTAATGATATATTATGTGTAACGGTATAAGATACTCTTATTTATTAGAAATTAATAAAATTTTTTCAGGTTTTGAATTTAATCCAAACATACATCTTCCCTTCCTAGCTCAGCGGGGTCTAAATTATAAATTATACTTAGTGATACTCTTACACCGTCTTGTTGAATATATCCCGAATAATGTTGGAAGAAGGAGAACTCCACCAAGAATATAATTTAATTCAGCTGGCAGCATTCTCTTTAATTAGAAGAAACGAGTTTAATACCTGTGCATTATACGGGGAAGGAAGAAAAAAATAAATAAATAAACTGAGTATTATATGATAAAAACAGTTGGTTAAAATAAATATTATAATTATGATAATTATAATAAGTATAATTCTTCTCAAAATCTCTCCCAACAGTTAAGATGCTAAATCAAAACGATAATAGTACTAACAATAATAAAAATGAAAACAAAAACAAAAAAAAAATTTATGTAGTTATACTCATTTAAAGAAAAAATTAAAACAAAAATAAAGCAGAAAAAAAAGAACAAAAATCTTTAAACTCAAAAAACCGGAAAAAACTAACCCTAACAAAAACATTATAACAAAATAAAATATATATCCCATTTTCTCTTTTTTTTACTGCTTTTAAAAAAAATAAAAAATTTTATCAGGTTATATACATGCAAAAACTTAAAAAAAATGATTTTTAAAATATAAAATAAAACAAACAAAAAAGAAAAAAAATTACATGCAGAATCCTTACAAAAAGGGGTCTTTAAAAAATAAAACAAAAGAAACAAAAGAGACACACAAAAAAAATCGAAATAAAGATAAAAAAATTTAAAGTAAAAAATCGTTTAAAAATCAAAAAAAGGCAAAGTGAGCAAAAACACAATACAATAATAGATCAGAATCTAATGTCTAAAATTTAGCGTAAAAAAAACGTAAAAATAATATTAAGAAAAAAAAGAACAAACTCTAAATAGGGGTAAAACTGACAGCACACTGTAGGAAAAAGAAAAGGAACTAAAAAAGAGGCGTAAAACGGTAATTATACTGTGTGGGCAGCTGGTAATTTTTGCATAATAGGGATAAAAATGTCAACTCACTGTAGATGAAGGAAAACCAACTAAATCAGAGGACAAAAAAATCTTTGCACTGTAGACAAGACAGTAAAATATGTGAGGATAAAACTGTTCTTCCACTGTAAAGAAGCCAAAATTAGCACATAGGATATGGGTAAAATCGGCAGTTTAATGAGAAAAAACAGTTACTGTGCATTATTATAGAAAAAAAACTGTGCAGCAAAAGCAACAAAAATAAAAAAAAAATAGAAATAGAAATCACTGTTTATTAAACAGTGAAATATTGCATCCTTTTACTATAGCAAAAAAAAATGTAACAAAATAGCAAAAGTTTAAAAAAAAACACTATTCACTTAACAGTAAAGCAAACTATCAAAAGTATTAAAAAAAAAAAAACCATAACAAAGCAGTAAAAGTAAAAAATATATATATATTATTTATTGAACAGTAAAAGATTACACTCCTTTGGTATATTAAGTAATGTGGTCCGCGGGTTTCTTTCTAATTTATATCTATGTGTGTGGGTCACCAGGGCATAAGGTGCATGATGATTTGACATCATCTTTACCTTATTTTGGTTTATCATTGACAGTCTGTACAGATTCCGAACTCAAATATTAATCAAAGATATTTCATAAAACTTAAGTCTCTTTGATTTTTTTTTTTTTTTTTTGGGTAGAAAAGCAAGTCATTTATGAATATCAAATTAAGGTTACATTACTGACAAATTTAAATGAATTTCTTTACAACATGCAGGCTGTTAACGATCATGACCAATGAATATCAAGTGCTTTCAAAAATTCAGACTACCAAACCGATCAGATGTAAAAATCCCACGTGGATATTAATTAATATTTGTCAGGAGGTGTGAGGTCAAACCTTATATATATATATATATATATAATACAAACAAATATGGATCCCAAATTAGAAAGGGAAGCAAACAAAAAGAAAAGAAAATAGAGATGTCTAATTAATTAACTGCAGGCATTCTCTTGGTTTTAATTGTTATTTGTACTAATTATGCTAAGTTGTCTCTTTTCCTTCTTTTTTCTAATAATTAATATTGCGTCCTTGAAGTGCATATATCTCTTTCAAAAAGGAAAAAAGAAAAGTCTAATTAACTAGACTATATGAAAACATATATGTATTTTTTTTTTCTAATATATATGTATATTGTTGTTGCTTCCCATTTCTCTTTCGTTGTTGTTTTTGGGATTGGTGTTTGTCTCATTTATTTCTTTATATTTAAAAATTTTGGTGGATTAGTTCATGCGAGATCTTAAATTGGATGCCAAACTTAATTATAGGCCGTTTATTTCTTGAGTTTAGCTTATACTTAATTGCCAATTTCAGAGGAAAAAGAAAAGGTACCTTGTTCATATCAACCACACACGATCAACTAGCAATCTTCCAATCATACACTCATTTTTTAATTGAAATGTTACCAAAATTGAAACTTGAGTGCATATATATTAGGACTGGTTGCTATCCGACGTCTTTTTTATACAGAATTTTTTACTTTTTTTAGTGAAATGTTGTACTAATTGAATACGTAACCTTAATTGAATATTTTTTAATTAATATTATATTCTAAATAAAAAATTATTATTTTATTAGATTTTAATTAAAAAGTTACGTATAAATTAACCGATTTTAATAAGTTTTTACACAGAAAATTAGTGTTGGATGGGACATGATACCGGATAGAAGACGTTTTCAATATATATCCTTAAACGGAAATGTGATAGCGACAGGACCTTATCCTACACCTGGTTAGGTGCATCATGCCACATATCCATCCACATACTTCCAAAACCACATCCTTCAATTAATTACTTTAGGAGATATTACTGTGAGCTGTCTTCGTCCTAGGGTTTGGTAAGGTTGATAAGGTTATTAACTGCGGCTTTAAATCGGATGATTTGTATAGAGATTTTTTTTTTTTAATCATCATCCTTATTTTATATACGCCGTTAGATTTAAATTGCAAAGGTAAGCAATTCATCATATAAGTTCCCATTGTTTTTTTTTTAAAATATATTGTTTTTTTTACATGTGTATCTGTATATGAATTTATAAAGGAAATATAAAGATAAAAGATAACGTACTTACATAATTTTAAAGTAAATAATTTATATATCTTGATCATCATAAATGTGAACTCACAACTTCTTTTATAAAAAATGAGTGATCATACCATCCTGTCTAAGTTATCGGTGGTTGTATTTTTCTCAATATATAAATAATAATCCGCGCCTTAACAATTGTTCGTTTGCGTTTTTCTCGTGACTAGCAACAATTCTCAAAACTTCCCGCATACTTATATATACATAACACACCGACACTACATTGACATCATAAATGTTTTAACAGTTATGACCGTTACTCTAGTTCATGATATGAAGAGAGGTCATAACTGTTATAATCACTCGGTCATAACAGTTATGACCGTTACTATAGGGAAAAAGATCATAACTGTTATAACCATCTGGTCATAACAGTTATGACCGTTACTCTAATTCATGATAGGGATAGAGGTCATAACAGTTATGACCGTTACTATAGAGAGAGATGTCATAACAGTTATGACCATCCGTTACTCTAGTTCATGATATGGAGAGAGATCATAACTGTAATGACCATGATCGTTACTATAGGGAGAGAGGTCATAACTGTTATGACCACCATCCGGTCATAACAGTTATGATCGTTACTCTAATTCATGATAAGGAAAGAGGTCATAACTGTTATGACCACCCGGTTATAACAGTTATGACCGTTACTATAGGGAGAGGGGTCATAACTATTATGATCATCCGGTCATAACAGTTATGACCGTTACTCTAGTTTATCATATGGAGAGAGGTCATAACTGTTATGACCACTCGGTCATAACAGTTATGACCGTTGTTCTAGTTTACGATATGGAGCGAGGTCATAACTGTTATGACCAATAAGTCATAATAAAAATGACCATCTAGAAATCAAATAAAAATACTAACTTTATGTATTTTAAGCAAATTTTTTTCAAAAAATCATTTAGAAAGTTGGAATCTCATCAAAAACACATATAAAATTTTTTTTCAACAAATCATTTAGACTTCCAAGTAGTTTATAGAGGGCTTTCGTTGTGGTTTCGGACGGTTTCTGAACGGTTCCGGTCGGTTGCAACTCTTTCTCTCTCTAAAATACTGTAAAAGCTGGTTTGAAATTTTTTTTATGGCATGCGATGGAGAGTGACTCTTGGGCTGGTGGGAGGTGAGGGTAAACCTGACTTTTGACATTCATTAAATGCGATTGAGCCCCCACATAAATGATGTGACAGTGCCAGAAATGAAGGAAAAAAAAAGTAGTGCTGTCTTTAATATAATTTATTCCATATATGCTAAAAATGAAATTAACCCTTAAATATATGAAATTGAACAAAATAAGTTTTAGAACTAAAAATAAAAAATAAAAATTGAAAAAGAACAAAAATAAAAAAATGGATCACTCTATCCATCAAAATAAAAAATGGATCACCCTATCCATCTCGTTCATTAACTAGTATGACGCAAACTACATGGGATCTGACGTGTGGCCAAGTTCGTTTGTAAAGTACTGCTTGGCCGTCTTTTCTTGTGACAGTCAAATTGCTTAGAAAGGGAGATGGATAAATAGACTTTTTTAAAAAAAATGAAAATTGATGTGTGATTGCATATGAGTTATTAATATTTAAGATAATTAAAGATATTTTTAAATCATTATTATTCCAAATTTATATATGAAACAAAGTTAATTAAGGATTTTTTTTACTTTTAATAAAACTTTATTGAAAAACATAAATTCAATGGATTGGGGTTAAAATAGATAAATATCATTATTCATAAGTCATTAATTAACGAATATATGTAAGTCACATGTCAATTTCTGTCAAAACGTTAGCAATCTTATCAATCAAAGGTTTATATTATATGTAAATTTATGGTACAAATGACCAAAATTTAAATTTTAAAGGATAAATTACAAGTATATATGTGGTATACTTTTCGGGCAACGGTGTAAAAATGGAAAAAAACCTTGATGAAATTCTAAATCAAACTAAAAATGCGGCTTACATCGTTTGTCAAACTTATCCTAATTCCTAACAAATAGTATTCATGAGCGCGTCCTAGCTAGCTAGAATTTAATTTAAGAGTTGGATGTATATCTCCCTACTTATATTTAGTGATTGCTTATCAATTAAAAAAATATTATGAATGTGAAAAAAAATAAAACATGTGGCAATTTGGAAACCAGATATTATCAAGAATATTTAAACATTGGTGGATATATGGTGATCAATACTAGGGGTGATAATACGGGTCGCGACACGACGATACGATTCAAAAACGACACGAATTTCGCTGGTTAGGGTTAGGAAAAATAAGTGTCCGGTCAATTTTGGATCACCCAAAATTGACACGGAAAAAAACGGGTCGTGTTCGGGTTGGACCCGCAGAACCCGAACACGACACGTTTTTTTTTCGTATCAATTTCAGGTCAATTTCGGATTGCTTTCGTGTCGCGAGTTGAATTTTGTGTATCGTGTCAATTTTGGGTTGTTCGTGTCGCGTGTCAATTTCGTGTCGCGGGTCAAGTTCGGCTCGTGTCGTGTCAATCCGTTACGGGTTTGTGTCGTGTTCGGGGTCACCGTTTCAAGTCGTTTTCAGGTCGTGGGTCATGTTCGGGTCCGAAGAAAAAAATTTCGACACGACTCTAACACTTGATTCAATACTTTTGAGAGTTGAGAGAGCCCCCCATCCGCCTATAAAAGCCTACTGAAAACCTTCAACAATGCATATACAAAATGAACCACTTCTAGCTAATTTCACCAAGCTTTCATACACACACACACACTTACATATACATACAATCTCTTCCTGTGTCGATCCTCGCTCTAATATGTGAAATGGCCTCCAACAAAATAGTTTATATTCCTAAATCTAGTACTGATTTTGTTAGTATTAATAATAAGCCTACTGTTGATCATGATTATGAGGTCATAATTCCCACCATTGACTACTCTATGCTCTTCTCCAATGATCCTGATCAGCGCCGTAAAGCCCTCCATTACCTTAACCATGTCTCCCAAAACTATGGCTGCTTCCATGTAAGGATATCTTCATTTCTTTTCTTTTCTTTTCTTTTTTTTCCCGAGATACTAATGTTTTATCTAGATCGATCAAAGGTACACTCCTCATAATAAATCTTTCTTTTATTATGGCGATGACGTAACAAAACTTTTATTTTATGCAACAATGACTTTGAAAAAGAATAAATGTTTCGTTACAATCTTTTCAAAGTTATTGTGTTACGGTTAAAAATTAAATTAAATTAAAAAAAAAAAGCAATGAACTGAAGGGTGTTGAGCTTTGATGTATTTCCAGCTGGTAAATCATGGTGTGCCACATAGCATTTTCGAGAGTGTCCTCAAGGAAATTTCCGATTTCTTTGATCCAACGGAGGTGGAGGACCGAAGGTTGTATGAGGGAAAGAATCCAATGGATAGGATTAGATGGGGCCTGAACTCCTCACTTGAGGAGAATAGGGAACATCTCAAGGTGGTTGTGCATCCCCAATTCCACTGCCCTCCTAAGCCTGCCCATTTCAGGTTTTTTTTTTTTTTTTGGTTGTTTTTCACTACTATCATTTTTGGTTTATCGTTTACTTTTTTCGTTTTAAACAAAAGGTATAGTTTCAGCTTAATCTTTTGACTTCGTTGCCTACTAAGTGTGAGAGGCTGGTCATCTCAAGGCTAGGTTTGTGCACCCCATGGGCTGTATTATTTCTTCTTCTTTTCTAAAAGTGACAGTTAACTACACAAAAATGTTACGACTAAAAGTGTTATAACAAAAAATTGTGACTAAAAATTTGTGTTTAATTTTCTAGTGCATGATTAGAACTATGAGTGAAGGCCTAAACATGTATGCACTTATCTGTTGATGTAATTAACAGTGTGGCTTTAGAAGAATATTCAAAAAGACTACGAGAGGTGGAACTCGGGTTGGCAAAAGCAATGTCAAGAGCATTAGGATGTGAAGAATGCTTCATAGAAAAGGCACTGAATCTCGAATCAGGATTCGATGTGTTCGTCACAAACCTTTACCCGCCGAATTTCAAGTCCGAAGGCTCAATGGGTTTGGCCGATCATACTGATCCGGGCTTGTTTGTCTCTCTCATTCAAGATGTTAACGGCGGCCTCCAAGTACTGTCCCATAACGGACAATGGCTCGATGTAAACATGCCCCCTAGCTCCATTTTCATCATCTTTTCCGATCATCTTGAGGTACATGCATATAGTAATACTATTTATCACTCTGAATGATGTAATCATCCATATATTTCAATACATGAAAGCTGTTATATGGCGAAATATGGGACCGGAACGGTTCTTTTACCTTCTTTTTCTTATGCGGTAGTTCTCTTTCTTTAAATATATTACTGCGCAGTACTACTAAAAAATTAATTACTTTAAATCTATTTTAGGGTTCATATAAATAACTGAAATATATATATATATATATATATATTTATGTATGCCTTTCTACAGATTCTTACCAACGGAAAGTGCAAAAGCACTGTTCACAAGGTGGTGATGGGCGACAACAAAGTGAGGAGGATATCTGCAACGACACTTCATGGACCGTCACTAGAAGCATTTGTGAAGCCAGCAATGGAGTTTGTGGACGGCTCTCACCGGCCGCCGGCATACCGTGAAATGACCTACAAGCAGTCCTTGGAAGCAAATGGTTTTCACGTGGTTGATGTTAAATCCAGCCTCAAACAAGCACTAGTACCCAATATTTGAAAGGACTATTCTATCAATAAGGAACAGTTGAAATAAACACGATCACCGTAGCTGTGATCCAGCATGTGTGTACGTATATGCGTATGTATATATATACACACATTCGTAAAAGTATGGTCATGTTTTCTAGCTTCATGCATGTATGCGTGTATGTTTTATCCCATAATAATTGGTGAGTGCGTATATTAGTAAATAATAATTAAGCTATTTTCCATGCACTAATTAGCTCGTTTGTCTTAGCCAATTAAATAATATTGTAATGTCGGCTTGCGTTAGTACGTCATTGATAATATTT
This sequence comes from Ficus microcarpa, assembly GCA_025413485.1. NCBI lineage: Eukaryota > Viridiplantae > Streptophyta > Magnoliopsida > Rosales > Moraceae > Ficus > Ficus microcarpa. The sequence continues at coordinate 4,730,552 of CM046383.1, read as the reverse complement.
ATACAATAAAAAGCAAATTTCGTGTTTAGAATATTCCTGAAGGGCTTGATTCAGGTGTTGGATGAATTAATCAGACTATTTTTATGTAGTAGAATTTGTCTTCTCATTTTCCAAGAATCACTGAAACCATAGACTACCCCTTTTTATCATTTAGGGGATGTTTGGTTCACAAGTTCATTTCAAATTAAAATGTACTTTTTTTTTCTTAATTTTTGTCTTTTTCTGAAAAAGTTTTTTGTCTTTTTTGAAAAAAATTTTTGTCTTTTCTGAAAAGTCAACAAAAATTACTATTGGAATTTAAAATTTCCAACTTAAACTCATTCACCAAACGGACCCTTAATACCATGATTGCAATTCTTTCTAATTATAAAGAAGATCATTAAATTAGCCCCTGTTTGATTGATGAGTTTGAGTTGAAATTTTTATATTGGTCTTTTATTGACTTTTCAAAAACTAGTTAATAAATTAGTTGACTTTTCAAGGAAAAAAAAAACCAAAAACAAAAAACAAAAACAGAGTTGAATTTTTTTATGTTGGAGTTGGTGAACTAAACAAATCATAATTTCATTTCAAATTTTGAAAGCTGTCATTTTATGCTCTATATTTCCCAAAAAAAAAAATTTCTCACAATTAAGCTCTCTCCCTCCACCGGCCAAATACCCACTACCTTTTTTTTTTTCATTTAATTTTTACTCCCTTGAGAATGTAGTAACCATATCAGTTATCATTTTTAACTAAAAGTGTTCATGAAATCGCATATAATGTTGTGTCGAAGTGCATGGGGTTTACTTTTTTCGTGTTCTGTGATTTGTTTTATATTTTGTTCGGAGTTTATGAAAAAATAGTTGTATATTATAAAGGTGAAGAAACATGAAACTTAATCATCATTTATTTACAAAGAAACATGGTCTGCATGAGAAGAAACTCTTTATCTTTTGATCATATAAATATGTGTACTATTTTATACGGCTTCAAAATTTATTTTTGAATGCGAATCTTTTTTTTTTTTTTTTGGTTACATTTGTATTAGTTTCAACTATACATGGTTTCCTCTAATATGGTATGTAACCGTTGAGTGTTACATGAAAAAGTTGACATGTTTGTGATAGAGTAAAAAGATGGGTTAGTTTTTGCCGGTTTATTTAGAAAAACGAAAAGACAAATGGCAAAAAGAGAAATTAGAGAATGACAAATTTCTCTTTCCGGTTTTTTTTTTTCCCTAAAAAAAATGTCAATTTTATCATTTTATCCATTTTTCTATTCTTTTTCATATACACTCTTTTTTTTTTTTTTTTCCCCTTGGGTGAATCTTTTTAATATATACTTACGCGCTGCATCAAAGACGACATTATTTCATAAATGTAAGTCTATCTGAAAAAATTACTGAATATATAAAAGTTACAATGTTACTGACAAAAATTAAATGAATTTCTAAAATATATCCCACAATATGGCCATAATCAATGATCAGGATCAATTCATTATAATATTTGTAAGGAAGTGGGAGGTCAAAATAGGGATCCCAAATTAGGAAGGAAAGCAGAACGAAATGAAAAGAAAATAGAGGTCTCTACTCTCCACTTGTAAATATTTAGTTGTTTGTACTAATTATTCTAATTTGTTTTCTTTTCCTTCTTTTTGTAATAATATTATTGCGTCCCTGAAGTGTATAACTTCCAAAATCAAAATTAAAAGAAAAAGGAAAACTCTAATTAACTAGACGTAACTACGTACTATACGTGTTGTATATAAATTACAAACAACTCTCTCTCTCTCTCTCTCTCTCTCTCTCACAGAGAATTTTTTTTTAAAGGAAGGGTGACTGGTGGCTTCTGTTTTTGTTGATTATTTGTTGCTTCCCATTTTTCTTTCAGATATTGTTTTCGTTTTTGGATTAATTAGTGTTTGTTTTCATTTAATTCTTTTTGTTCAAAAATTTTGTTTGATTAGCTAAAGAAAAGTAAATAACAACAAAGAGCCTTATTCATATATATATATATATATATATATATATATATAAACCACACACGATCAACTGACTAACCTTACAGTCATTTTTTTAATAGCATTGGATTGAAATGTCTCCAAAATAAAATTTCTTTGGTTGCATGGGTAAATATCATTAATTACAAAGGACATGTGACTATGATAGGACTTCATCGCACGCATTATTGGGTGCCATCATGCCACATCCATCCACATCATCGCACTCATTGTTAGGTACCTAACGCAGGTCGGTACGACACAGGTAACTTGCTTGCCATCGTGCTTAGTTTTCATCATGTCATACTTTGATCTTATTCTTATTTATGGACATGCTTCATGATGTCACTTCGTAAATAAATCATAAAACATATCATAGCATTTAATAAACTTTAAAACAAATCATATCCTATCATAATATTATATAAACTTCACACACATCATATAATATGTCATAGCATACATACATGAGGCACGTAACACACAACAAAAAGCCTATACTGTAGGCGGAGTTGTACTTACCTCGTCTGCTATGTCCTATATCGTACTGCTCCAAGCTAGGGTGCAACAACAGGCTATCTCCTATTATTTCAAAGGACATAGGGTAAGGATTCATAATTATAACCATAAAATGTTGGTGACCTAACCAACATTCATGCATAACCTTAGTTATATGTCCCCCACACATACACATGATAACTTACTTGGTTACAACAAGTAACCCTAGAGTTCAAGGCCTACCATACTTGGATCATAACTTATTAGGTTACATAGGGTAACCTTGGGTACTAAGTCCACACACACATACATAGGGTTAGGTTACCATTCCTAACCTTGGGCCTAAGCCTTATCATCTTTAATCCATAATCCATTAGGTTACTACGAGTAACCCTTGGTTTCAGGCCCATTTATAAATTTAGTATCTTCTTGGGTTACATTGGGTAACCCTTGGTGTGAACCAAACTTGGGTCATCTAAGGTTAACTTCCTATTGGGTCACTATGGGTAACTTTGGGCTTTGGGCCCAGTCCAGTAACTCTGGTATCCTTCCCGGTTACCGTTGGTCATCATCTTATTACCAATATTTAAGACAACTTGGGTCCAAAATTCACTTTGGCTTTTCTTTGGAAAAACTTAACATTTTATATCATTTTTATACAAAAATCATTTGTTCAACTCCTGAAAAATTGTGGCTCTTAGAGTAGGATTTGTAAAAATTACTAAGTGTTAGAAACCACCTTTGGAACAGCTTCCCACAGTTAATTTATCAGTGTATGTGCAGGAATGTCCTTTTCCTGCACTGTTTTAGAAAATCCTGTGCAGGAATTTCCTGTTTTCTGCACAGTTTTTGAAATCCAATTTTATTTAAATATCTGGGTCGAATCTGAAAAAGTTTTCTTCACAAAAGTTTTAAACCTCAAAAAATCCTACAACTTTTGTGTTTTACTTAAGACCCAGTTCGGGCTCTATCCTGCTCATTTCCCCTGTTGAACCTACCTGGCCGTGCATGAAGTCTGGGCACGGTCAGGCTCGGATTTTTGTAAAAATCAAGGCCATTGGAGCCTTATTTTCGAAAACGGTACATGTTGCCCACTAAGAAAAACCCTTCTCTACAACTTTCATGTTTTACATTTTTCCTAATTCGGTCTCTAAGGGCCTCAAATCCTGCTTTCCAGAAAACTGGCCAGTTTTACCCGAACTGGCAGTTTTCTTACTTAAATTCATTTTACGTCCTAATTCGTGCATTCTAACCAACCGGTCACTCGGGAGCCTAAAATCAGACATGCAGCACTTTTCTAACATAAAGCTCCATCATTCACATAATCAATCATATTCATGCAAACCATTGGTGATTTTGCACCAATTAGGATTTGCACAAGTTTTGGGTTTGCATAAGCCATTCCATACGTCTATCAACCTAACATTCACATTCTACAACATACTTAAACATATTTGGGGACATACAATCCTATCATACATCAACCATACAAACCCTAATTTTCATGCAACCAATCACATAATCATACATAATTTGCAAATTAAAAACACCTAAGCACCTAAATCAAGCACAAACCTAAAATTTCTAAACTAGGGCATGGAAATTAAATGAGCTTATACTCTTATATCCAATGCTTGAAATACACATAAATTTCCAAATTGAAGCTTGAATTGAAAAGCTTAGGGTCTAAGAGGGTTTGTCTTAATCAATTCAAGAAGTTGGCTTGCTTGACTCAAACTTTTCCCCTTTTTCCTCGCCACCTTCCACAACCGGCCTTCCCTCTAAATGGGGTTCCAAAATTCGGCCATTTAGTTGGTCATTCACCAAAAATCCGGTCACCCCTTACAAGTCCTTTCTTCACTTTTTTTTTTTTTTCTTCTTCCTTTTTGGTTCCTTGAGTTCGGATTTTTTTAGAGGGAGAGAGTGAAGAAATTTTTGAGCATAGTTTAGGGGAGTTTTCCAATTTTTGTGAACCAAAATGAGCCCCCCTTCCACCTATTTATAGGTGAATAATTAATTTCTTTTTGGATTTATTTTAAATCCAAAATTTGCTTATTGGTCCTTGAAGCACCAAAATTTGCCCAAAAGCCCTCCATGTGGCCGGCCATAATGGGTGCTAGGTGGCTAAGAGATGATTTCTTTCCACAATTTCTTTAAATCCAAAAATTATGTAATTATCTTGTAGTGAGGTGTCTTCTCTCTAGGCCTTGTTTGGCTTTTTCTTGATATGCAGTCCATTTTTATACTAACACAGATATTTCCAACACTGTTCTTACTAATAATACAGTATTGTTACACTGAACTGCAGTCCAAAATTTATCTGTGTATAAATAGACTGTATAAAAATTTTCTTATTTTTTAAAGCCTTTTTGCCCTTAATATCCTAATTAATGTGCTTGATTTTTCTATGGTGCTTTTAAATCTTATTCTTACTATCTTGTCCGTAATGACGGTTTTTCACAGTATATTTTCCATACTGCTTATCATATAACAATACCGTCATAACTTTGACATTTCTAGTCAACATTTGACTTTTCGGTCAACTTCGACTTTTCTGGTCAAATTTTGACCAACATAAAATCATAAGATTTTTCCTACCTTTTTGCTCAAAAGGTCATAGGCTTGACTAAGCAATCATTTTTAAGTCTTATAAAATCATAAGCACTCACAAAACTTGATAAAAACCCTTAATCGGTCTTTTTCATAATTACCTTCATGGTACACATTAAATTCCTTTGAAAGGAAATCGAAAAAACTAGGTATTACATCATCAATGTGAACTCACAACTTCTTTTATAAAAAATGAGTGATCATACCATCCCGTCTAAATTACCGGTGGTTGTATTTTTCACAATATATAAATAATAATCCTCGCCTTAACAATTGTTCGTTTGCTTTTTTCTCGTGACTAGCAACAATTCTCAAAACTTCCCGCATACATATATATATATATATATATATATACATAACACACCGACACTACATTGACATAATAAATGTTTTAATGTAGATATTTGTCTTTCTCGGCTTTCGTTCTTTTCTTTGTGTTCGCCATTTGATATCCCAAATGGCTACGAGAATGTTGAGAAGTATTAGTAGTAGTAGCAGCAGCATTTTCTTATCTCTTAGAAAGAAGTTGGGTTGTCGTTTCTTGGGAAGTTCCTGGTTTCACTACTCAAAATCTGGTATTCCAAGGCCACTTTATGAAGATAACTACCACTTTTCTTGTACTGGAAAACCAAACGACAAACATTTGAGGTTTTGTCGTTTCAAATCCTCACAAGCACATTCTCAGTCCGTTAACGAAGACGATGATCATGAGGTATGGATTTTTATTTTTATTTTCTTTTTCTTTTTCTTTTTTTTTTTTGAATTTCCCCTTTGTTTCGTTGAACAGCTGGGAAACTAGTCGGTGGCGAATTTTGCCAACTTTAATAATTTTCTTGTTTCAAATATACTAAGTAGTCAAGGAAATAATAAGGTCTTGATGAATTATTTATTTATTTGAAATAAATATATTCTTTCTTTTTTTCTAGTTTTTTTTTTCCTCGTAATTTAGTATTTTTTATATTTATTAACTTTCACTATTAAAAAAAAAAAAAAAAAAAGAAATTGTTCTATGAGAGAATCTCTCTTCAATTAAAATTAAGCACAAAAAAAATCTTCCCCAACTACGATCGTTAAAATAAAAAAAAATGTTATCAAGATTCAAGGAGTAAGAGAAGAAGCCATTTTATACCTGAATCACTGAAAATTTAAACCTGATTATTACAAATTAATCACGTAAAAATGGTGAAGAACCTAATAAAAACAAAACGTGGAATTAATTTATAGTGATTTTTTATTTATTTTTTGCTAAATGTAATTTATAGTGATTAAATTGATACCTTTGATACTCTCTCTATATCATTTTCAGCCAGCGAATGACAGAATTGTACTTCCTTGGTCCCGCTCTTTAAGTTATTTTCATTTATACCCCTGATCACCTTTTGACTCTTGGTCACATGGATGTAATTACCAAGAAAGCTAGTTGAAAATCTTCAAACTTGTAGTTAAGTAAAGACACATGATCAATAGTACTAAAAGTGTTTTCTTCTTAGCAAAGAAGGAAAAAGTACGTAATTCGTGGATGTTGTAGGGCATGGATTTTCCTGGAGGAAGGGTGACATTTACTTCCGAAATGAGATTTATTTCCGAGTCTGCCGAGAAAAGGGTTCCTTGTTACAGAGTTCTTGACAAAGATGGAGAGCCAATCATGCAAAGCAATGTACTTGAACAGGTACACCAAACTTGATCAAAAGAACCCAATAATGCAGTGATGAAAACAAATGCATTGTTCAAAATATACTATGTCGGTCTCGCACATTTTAGTTAAAATGGAATTTCACCGAGTATTTATCATCATTAGTAATGCAATTACTACGGATATGATATCTTAGAGTGGGGGACTCTTTTCTTTTCTTTTCTTTTTTTTCTTTTTGTTTCTTTTTTATTTTACCGTTACGTATAGTGAGGCATCACCAACCATAATGAATAGCATTGTTCAATTTTCTCCAATACATTAGAGTTCAGAATAACTTTGTTTTAGTATAACATATGAATGACATAATCTAATAGGTGACTAAGGAATTAGCAGTAAAAATGTACAGCGACATGGTCAGGCTTCAAGTGATGGACACCATATTGTTTGAGGTGCAAAGGCAGGGAAGAATTTCCTTTTACCTCGACACAACGGGAGAAGAAGCAACTAACATTGGATCAGCAGCTGCTCTTACTTCAGATGATATTGTTCTGCCTCAGGTATATCTAGATAGTCATATTGATCACTCGCTTCATTTACCGATGCGCTCAACGCGTCGGTAGCGGCTTTTTAATACGACTAATGACATCATTACGGAGAGACCCTAATTCTAGTACGGTAGCCTTATGTTCCTCTTTCATTGATGTTTGCCATTTAGTTTGACGAAAAACTTATGTGCAGTGTTTGTCCTAGGAAAGCACTTAGTTTAATGAATATTAGAAAAATATAATATTGGCAAATTTGGTGCATATAGGTATTTATGATGTATGTGTGTCATGTAATGACAGTATAGGGAGCCCGGACTGCTATTGTGGAGAGGATTCACACTGCAAGAGTTTGCAAACCAGTGCTTTGGAAACAAAGCGGATTACGGGAAAGGAAGACAGATGCCAATCCATTATGGTTCTAACAAGCACAACTACTTCACTGTCTCGTCGCCTCTTTCGTATGATGTTTTTTGCCCTTTCAAAATGCCGATCAATACTTGAGTTTGAGGAGATTTCCATGGCAGGGACGTAAAAGTAGTATGCCAGATTAACAAAAACTTGTTGAAAATTTGTATATATATATTTGTTATTTTTGCAGTACACAGCTTACTCAAGCTGTTGGGGTAGCCTACTCTCTTAAAATGGACAAAAAGGACGCATGTGCCGTCACTTTTTTTGGCGACGGAGGCAGCAGTGAGGTGATGGCGTGACACCGGTTTTTTTTTCCCTTATTTTTCTTCTAGAAATTCCTCAAATATTTTATTTTCCTACTAATTGTGACCTCAAATGGAGTGTCAGGGGGATTGTCACGCTGCCTTAAACTTTGCAGCAGTTACGGAAGTCCCGTTACTTTTCATTTGCCGCAACAACGGATGGGCGATAAGTACGCCGACGGAAGAACAATTCCGAAGTACGAATCTTTCCCTAATCCATCTCTTAATTTGTATATTATGAACTTTAATTTATTACCATTTATGCACCTTATAATGTACATTAACAAGTGCAGGGGTTGTCTTAAACTTGTGTTAATCTTACTAGCTCTTTATCTTTTGCAGGTGATGGCATTGTGGTTAAGGGTGAAGCTTACGGAATCCGAAGCATTCGAGTTGATGGAAACGATGCTCTTGCTGTTTATGGCGCAATTCACAGAGCTCGCAAAATAGCCATAACTGAACAGAGGCCTATACTTGTTGAGGTGCACTTTAATTATTCATCTTCTTTTCCTTACCAAATAAGTGAATTTCCTAAATGTTTTTAATTTATTTTTAGGCACTTACCTATAGAGTGGGACACCATTCCACTTCTGATGATTCGACAAAGTTCCGAGCAGTCGACGAAATCGAGTACTGGAAAAAGACCGGAGACCCAGTGAACAGATTTAGAAAATGGATGGAAAGAAACGGCTGGTGGAGTGACAAAGCTGAGACCGAGCTCCGAAGCAGTGTCATGAAACAGGTTGTGTGTAAAAATTCCTGTGTTCCTTTTGGCCTTGGCTTAAAGTTTTAAGAAAGCTTTGTTTTCTATATATTTTCTCTTCTGACTGATAAAAACAAATCTTTGATGCAGCTATTGCAAGCAATTCAAGTTGCAGAGAAAACCGAAAAACCTCGGATTTCCGAGATGTTCACTGATGTTTATGTAGAAACACCTCCAAACCTTAAAGAGCAAGAGAAACTCCTCAGAGAAAGCATGAGCAAACATTCAAAAGATTACCCCTCTGACGTTCCCATTTAGGTGTTTTTATTTATAATATACATATATGTGTGTGTGTGTGTGTGTGTGTGTGTGTTTGTTTAACACATAATT
>CM046383.1:4692108-4721377 GCA_025413485.1 Ficus microcarpa | reverse complement strand
GTCGCCGACAAGTTATGATTCTTGAGTGTTAAAATGCGCATCCATATATCTATATGTGTATAAAATATTAGATAATAGACCCCCTTAAAAAAGATACCACTATACAAAGCTACACCCAATTATTTTCCCAACTAAAAGCCTCACCAAATCAACTAACTTCTTCTTTTTCTCATCACATCAATCATGCAAATACTTTCCACATCTTATGCACAATGTACCAAGACGAAAACCAGTGCCAAATTCGCTATCAATTTTTGTCGAGAAAGATCAAATTAAAGCATTATTGCTCCCTTTGTGGAACATGGAAGAGACAAAAATAAGTGATAAGAGTGGGGGAAAAAGAGACGGAGATTATGGTACGTCTCAATTTTGAATGCACCAACACTTCTTGGCCATTGTAAATGGCAATAAGAACGACAAGCAAAACCGTATTTTTTCCATTAACACCAAACAACTGATTATATCATATGGCACTTGATTTACATATCATTTAAATAACTAATTATTTCAGATAAAGAAATAAGCAATCTTATACATCTCTCATTAAGAAAAAGAATAAACGATGTAGATTAGTAGATTGTACGATTTATGCTTCAAATATCTCAAAAGAACGGGACGTGGAAATTAAGTCCCTCTAAAAAAGAGTGCACGCTAGAAATTCAAAAAAGGCAAAAAGGAACAAAAATATGGAAAGAGCAAATGATAAACACAGACGTGAGGCATCCACCAACCATAATTCTAAGCCTATTTGGAGTCCCACCACCATGTTACCCACTCAAGCATGCAATTTGGAAACTGACTTGATAGCAAATGAGAAAATATACCTTTCGATCCCTGCTTTTGTCTATCAACTGTTGTTGATTTTCTTTCTCCAAAATATCCAAAACTAGAAACTATAGTAGAGATTGATTTTCTCCAATGGAAAAATCATCAATTCGATTGCTTAGTCAATTTTTAGACAAGTTCCGTCTTCAAATTAAAATGCGTTTTTTATACATGTTCTGTTTTTTTATGTCCTATCTTATGCAGTCAACAAATGTCTCACATCTTGACTTACCCTAATAAGGATGTTTAATATTTTCAAATCTTAGTAACTTCAATATAGTTAGTTTCCTGATAAATTTTTTCGTCCCCTTTTTGGCCTCTCAAAGAAACAAATTGCTTACAAGATTATTTTGTTATTTTCTTTCTACGAAAGACCTTTTTTTTTTTTTTTTTTTTGGCTAATTCTCTAAGAAAGAAGTTGCTTCTATGAGTAGCTAGTTAGATCATTTCATTATTAATGAAAGGAGCCATGTGATGGACCATCTATATGGGAGCAAGTGCTGTCATATACTTAGGGAGTTATACTTGGCTTTATTTAAGCTTCTAAATAAAAACTAGAAAACAAAGAGAAAATTAAGCTATAAAATTGTGTTATTGAGGGGGCAAAAAAAACAAAAAACAAAAAACAAAAAAAAAATTTGTGTCTTTTTTGCATGCATCAGTCACAGTCAAAATGGAGCAGAGAAATATTTGTAATTCTTTTATAGGGGGGAAAAAAGAGAGAGAAAAGAAAGAAATTATTGTAGACTTAATACTGTCACAATGTTTACCAATCAACACAATATGTTATTTCCACTTTTAGAGTTGGCCATTGGGTTATCTATCCAGTGCACAATGAAAAGGACCCAGTTGCTTCTGAGCATATGTCTAAAATTTTATGTGTTGTAAAGTGTCACATTTAAAAATAATAATTAAAAAAAATTCAGGGACTACAGTGTCAAAAGTAAATGTTAAATGTGTCCATCTTCAAAATTTTCAGAAAAGCAAATGCACTAAAAACCCATGTTCTTAGACCACTTTTAATGTAAATGTTATTGTTAATTCCTAAAGCTAAGAAATTAAGATAGAACTGACATTTTGATTATATATCAAACTTTTATTAAATTAATTTTTTTTTTGAAGAAGTAAAATTTTTTATTTTAAAGCAATTGAAAATTATTACTCAAAAGAATTGAAAATTACAATATGGTTATAGTTAAATGAATGAGTCAATGCAACAAACAATAACAATTAAACACCAACTCTGACATCTGTTGTGCTTGCCGGTAAATTTATCCCAAAGTATAGTTATTGTCCAATTTAACATTAAAATATTATTGTGTTGGCAAGTGGTTGTAAATGCTAATGCTAATGCTGATACTAATGTTATATTTGACTCTAAAAGGTGTGAAAACGACGTATATAACATGCTATTCTATTTTGTGTTGGAATTTATAATACTATTACATATATTTTTTATCAGGAAGTTTTAACATTTATAAAAGTAAACGTTTGTTATTGAAATACTTTGAAAATGACAGTTTTGTAATAATTAAATGAAAAGGAAAATCCATCAATCAAATGCTAAAATTTGACATATTTCATACATGATGTCAAACTTATCACCAAGTATAGTATTTTATCAATTATAATTTGGGGTATGGGGCTCTATGATATGTTACTTTATTTATCTAAACCTCATAGGTTTTGGATTTGGGACCTAATACGCTTAATCTCCTTTTTTTTTTTTTTTTTCCTTTTTTTAAGGGAAAACGTGGATTTTCATTAAGCAAGCAAATCAGCCTTTACAAGCAGTCCAAGAAACAAAGGGACCGAATCACACCAAAAGACATTATTGGAAGATAAGCAAGCATAACTAGTTAGATAGTGAGCTATAGCATTCCCTTGACGGGGCACATAGCAGATAGTTCCACTACCATTACACGACATAATATCTCTAATATCATCAATGACATGAGATTCAAGGCTTCTAGCAATTGGCGATTGAACAGCAAGGACCACGTTTGTAGCATCCGACTCTATCACCCAATTTTGGAAACCACACTGAGCAGCCAACTGTGCGCCTTCTCTAGCTGCAAGACATTCTATGATGAAAGAAGAATTAGCCCCAGGCATTCTGATAGTCGTCACACCGCAAACAGTACCAAAGCAGTCTCGGGCAATGGCCCCTAGACCAATGTAGGCATGAGACAATCGAACTGCTGCGTCGACATTGATTTTTATTACACCTGGTTCTAGGGGCCTCCAATGCGAAGGCATTGTTGGGGGGCAAGCGAGTTGTACATGGTCTATTCCACAACTGGAGTTATAATCAGCCAGCAATCTCCCCGCCGGTGCTAGAATCTCGTCTACGGTCTCCAATCGTCCTTCAAAAGTAAAGAGATTAACATAAAAAATTAATCTCCTTTTTAACTTATAGCACTCTACGAAAGAAAGTGATTCTTTTTTACTTAAATGCTAACCTTTAATATTGACTTATTAATTTAACACTTGACTAGTTGGGACTCAAAGAGCATTAATATCGGCTATGATATGTACAGATTAATTGGAATTGCCCTTTCTCATAAAAACTTTTATTTCTGGGAACATGACAATTTATTATGTTAGGGAAAAAAAAAAGTCCGAAAATGCTTTTATGTTATTGTTAGTGTTCACAGCCAACATCTCTCACAAAGACTACCTTTAGAAAAAGAAGACTAAAAAAATGACAAAACAAAAGCAAGAAGAAAAACATCTTTAATTCAGGGGGAAAAAAACATCTCCGTCTCCATCTCTATCGTCATAAATTATTATTCTTTTTTTTTTTTTTTGTTATCATATTGAATGGAATAATTGTCATTAGTGTTTGTCCTGAAAGAAGAGTAGATAATAATGAACAATTTCATCACGATAGACTTTTAAACTCTTAACAATTGACTACTTCAAGGAAATCTCCTTTTTACCACACGGTTCAAGCACTTTTGACCATACCAAATTGAGAACTGGTCGTCCTTTAAAATATATCTACCTATTATATTATTTTATATATATATATATATATATTATATATGCTTTTAAAAGAACGAACAGTATCAAACACATGCTATTCAACCAGTAAACAAATATAGAAGGGCAATTCTCCATAAAGAAGAGTTACCAAGTTTTTGTTTTTTTTTTGTTTTAATTTGTGAATTAAATCTATATAAGGGGAAAGCCAAGTAATGATTAAAGTTGAAAAGAAAAATAGATATCTTACCAAAAGTTAATATATATATATATATATATATATCATACGAATGTGACAAGTATAAGCTTATCCCTGATTAGCAAAAAAAGAATAGTTCAACTCTATAATAAATATAATTTCAACCTTATAATAAATATACTTTTAAAATTAAAGAAAACACTTAAATGATAAAAATCTAAAAATCATTATACTAATATGGCATAAAAATTTGACATTAAATTAATATGATATAAAAATAAAACAAAAATTTATGTTGTGTTGATGAATATGAAAGAATTTATATCATATTAGTTAATGAATGGAAAGAAAAAAAAAAGTGACTATTTAGGTAATCTTCTTTTTAAAAGGGGAAAGCACTTATGATTTACTTGTCTTGTTTTGCTTTATGTAGTTGAAGTTTTTTATAAAAAAAAAAAAAAATGAAAGGAAATTTAATGTTTAAAAAAAAAAACTTTCAAAGACGTCTCTTAATATTTATCCGTATAAAATTTAATATTTATTAAAAAAATCATAAAGATTGAGTTCATTATTTATAATTATCTATACAAAAATTATCAAGATAAACATAGCATCTTATATTGTTTTCTAAGAAGAAATTATCAATCTTTAAAAGTTAAGCACTGTGGTTACAAATATAATATGGTGTATCTGATTTTATCTATATATATATATAGATAATATAAGATATGACATATTTTAATAATGGTAAGGGAATAAATAGCACATTGATTTTGGTTGCCAACGGCACGAGGTTCTGTCGCAATTTTATTGCGTCGGAGAACTGTGATTTCAATGCGGCGGCTTGGACATGACGATCTCTGACTCCGAGAAGACAACGAGCGTGATGGTGATGGTGGACTACGCCGGTTTCTGGGTTAGAGAAAGGTCGGGCATTTTATGGTTTTTGTGCCTTTTTTTTTTCTTTAAATATGTTATAATTTACTATTCCCTAGCATTTCTGCTTTAATTTACTATCATCACCCTTGATTATGCTATTCCTCTTTTTCTCGTTTTCTTCTAAAAATATAAAGTTCCAATTCTCAGTTCAAAATATATAAAAAATATATATATATATGTATATAAAGAGAGAGAAAGAGAGAGAGGAGTGTTAAGAATTAAAGATTAAGAGTTTATTTGATGAGTTAACTCAAACTAAATTATACTTTTTATTTTAATTTTAATTTTTTATTTTTAAAAAATTAACAAAATCTAAAATTAGTTTATAAAAAATTAATTAATTCAAATTGAAAATTTTTAATTTTAATTAATTTATTAAATGGAGGTTAAACATAATGTGATGACTTCATGAATAGTATGAATGGTTGCTTTCTCTCGTGTGCGTAAAGAAATAAAAAAAAATTTTAAAAATCTGACTGCACTTTATGTCAAAATTTTTTTTTCCCGGTTGCAAAAAGAAAAGGAGGACGCAGAATCTTGAATTTCAGTGGATTGCTTTAAAGTGCGGTTTCGTGTCGATACAAATGGAACCTTCTAGCCTGTCCACTCTTTTCTCTCTTATACAAATTTATATTTATTCCTAACTTTGTAATTTTAAATTACTGTTTGATGAATGGCACAACTAATTTATCAATCTAAGCGATTCCAACAAGTTTTTTCTTTAAATTTTTGCGTATATATATTTTTTGTTTTCGTTCCTTTACTTTATCATCAATCATTAATAATTCTCTTCATTAATCGATTTCCTTTTCTTATTGGTAAGTCAAAAAGTTAAAATAAAATTTCTACTTTTATTTGTACTAAATTTTAAAGTTAAAATTCATTATTCATACCGTTTATAAAATTAATCTAATAATTAAGATAATTTGTAGTATCAATTTATAGTTTTTAACATAAATTAATTCCTTTTGTTTTTTTATTGATGGAAATATTTACTTCCATTTTTCTTATGATGTGCCGAGTGCTGAACAGAGACAGAAACTTGAGAAAGTCTACGGTCATAGTGAAATCAAATCAAACTCAGCCTACTTTTAAGTGGGCCCCACGGCCCTACAATTATCACATCACGTAAGAGCTCATCATAGGCTCCACGTGGCATCGTACACGTCTCTTACTCCCTCCAACGCACGTTTCTGCCCCTCTTTTTCTTCTCTCCTCTCTGGCCTCACTCTCTCTCTCTCTCTCTCTCCAAACTCCAAAACAAACGAAAACAGTCGTCAAATACTCTCTCTAGTCAGTTCTGGTTTTTTCGGTTCTCTTCTCTTCCTTCTCTTCTCTCTCTGTTTCTCTCTCTTTCTTTGTACTTTGTCCATAAACACCATTAATGAGCGAAGAAAACTCTTGTCAGAGGTAAACCCAGGTTATAATTTCTTCATTTTTTCTTGCTTCCTTTTATTTTCTGCTGATCATGGATTATTGCTATGTTCTGTTCATTAAATTGGAGAATTTTGTGTGCTTTTTTTGGAGCTGATGATTTTGTTTTGATTTTCATCAAAATATTTGTTGTTTAACTTATTCCTTGTTTTTTTTTTTCCCTCAATTTTTAATCTTTTTTCCCAGTTATATATATATATAGATATATTTATATGTACATGAAAATTTTTTTTTGGTAGAATTTTTTTTTTTTTTATGCTAACTTAAATGGGTTCCCTTTTGGATTTTTTTTTTTTTGGACACGTATTTGATAGGAAACAGAGAAAAGGAAAAGAGGTAATATCTGATTTAAAGTAATTTTTTTTAAATATTGATCAAAAGATTATTTTGGATTTTGTGTATATACGTACTTAAACAACAAAAGGGTGTCTGATATACGGTGATTTTAAAGTTATTTTCTTTTGTAAGTGATCAAAAGGGTGTTTTGACATTTTTATTTCGTGTGTATTTATGTATGTATAAATTAGAAAAGGGGTTTTGATTGAAGATAGGTCACTCACACACGCTGTGTCTGTTGCAACCTCTTCAAGGTTCATAAGAAGTTGCCACTTGGGGTTCTGGTTTTTGTGTTCTGATATTTCCTCTTTTTCTTGTCGTTTTTCAAGGTATAATGGAATTTTCCATCGCTTATCCGAACCTCCCCCCTTTTTTTTTTTTTTAATTAATCGTTCTGTGGTGGCAGAATCGACAAAGTCTTCATTAAAGCGGTGAGCGCGCACACACACACACACACATGAAAAATGGCAGAGGACCTGAACATGAGCTTTGAGAAGCTTATTATGGTGGGAAGTGGTGGTGGTGGTGACGGAAATCATGGTGGTGATGATGTTAATGGTGGGAAAGTGAAGTTGAAAGGTGGGGGCATCACTGATTGGAAGGATATTCCGATGGAGCTGTTGTTGCAGATTGTTTCTCTTGTTGGTAATGATCAGACGGTCATCATTGCTTCTGGTGTCTGTCGTGGTTGGAGAGATGCTCTCTGCCGTGGTGTCACTTATCTTTCTCTCTCTTGGTATTAGCTCTCTCTCTCTCTCTCTCTCTTCTTTCCCTTTTGTTTTTTCCAAACCATCTCATGGCCTTTTTTCCAATTTTCCATTGTTGGGGAAAAAGATGGATTTTCAGTTTTACAAGTTAGAAGAAAATTATTTGTAGTCTTATATGTTTATATATATATATATATATTTAAGTTACAAATAATTGACTTGTGCTTCCCAACATGAATTTCCTGAAATCCCACCTAATCATCACTAGATGGGTTATTACTGAAAAAATGAATTACCTTTAAAGCTTTTTTTCTCATTTTTATGGGAAGAAGAAAACGGAAAGAGCTAATATCTGATATGAGAGTGATCAAAAGGGTGTTTTGGATGTTTCATGTATGTTATGGTCTTTCTTTGGGGAAAGATAAAAATAAAAGGTTTATACATATATTTATATATGAGTTGTATAAGTTAATTCTCAGCCTCTAATTGGGATTATTGAAGTCTTAAAAGATTGTTGAGATTACGTCTAGGGGAGATAAGGTTTATTGAATTATTGATTTTCTCACAAAATGAAATCCAATTTCATGTCTTTCTTTTTTTAGGTGTACCAGGAATATGAACAACTTGGTTCTATCACTTGCTCCTAAATTCACAAAACTGCAAGAACTATGTCTGCGCCAGGACAAACCGCAACTCGAGGATAATGCTGTTGAGGCCATTGCAAATTTCTGCCATGATCTGCAGATCCTGGATCTCAGCAAAAGCTTCAAGCTCAGTGATAACTCCCTATATGCCTTATCTCATGGTTGCCAGAACCTTACCAAACTCACCATCAGCGGGTGCTCCGCTTTCAGTGACGTTGCTCTCGAATATCTGGCTAGTTTTTGCAGAAAGTTGAAATTTTTAAACCTTTGCGGATGTGTCAAAGCGGCATCCGACAGGGCATTGCAGGTATGAATCTGTTTTTAGTTGAACTTTTACGTGTATCATATGGGATAGTGCCGGATTAATTGCGAAACGTATGTGCAGGCAATCGGGCGTTACTGCAATGAGATGCAGTTTCTGAACCTTGGATGGTGCAACAACGTGAGTGATGTTGGAGTTATGAGTTTGGCATATGGATGCCCTGATCTTAGAACTCTTGACTTGTGTGGATGTGTCCTCATAACAGGTATATTTATGCGTCCTCAAATGAAAACGACTGTTATCGATTTTTTTTGTAAATTTCATGGTAGGACATCTGTATTGTTGGTGTGCAATTATGAATATTAGGTAAGAATCGGATTTATATTAACATCAAACAGTTTGCAAATTTTGACGGAATTCCATGATGATTTGACTATTGAATATTGTCTATTATCATCCTAATTGTTCATTTTTTATGGTAAAACACTTTTTAATCTTGCAGTTATTGAATTGCAGATGATAGTGTGATTGCTTTGGCAAATAGGTGCGTTCACCTTAGATCCCTTGACTTGTACTACTGTCAGAACATCACAGACAGGGCAATGTATTCACTGGCCCAGAGTCGAGTGAGAAACAAGCCTGCAATGTGGGAATCTGTGGATGCCAGGAACGACGAAGAAGGGCTGAAGAATCTCAACATAAGCCAGTGCACGGCGCTCACCCCATCTGCTGTACAGGCGGTGTGCGACACGTTTCCCTCTCTTCACACTTGTTCCAACAGGCATTCCCTCATCATCAGCGGCTGCCTCAACTTGACATCAGTGCACTGTGCCTGCGCTGTCCAAGCACACCGCGTGCCCAACGTGCTGCCTCCTTCGGCTCATTGAGTGGAACTCGTGTTAAAAATTGGTAAATAAAAATCCTTTTCTACTGTAGATGGTTGTGTTTATAAGTCTGAACACTAGCTGCAAGTGTTTTTCAGAACCTGCAGACAATGAGAAATACCTTCCAACTTCAACTCGAACCTTTGCCTCCTTTTTAGTTATGAAATGTGAAACTTGGTTGTCAATCTTACCACATTTTATCCTCTGTTCAAATATATATAAATTGAAAAAAATTTCATTTATGGTAAAGGGTAAAAAAAAATGTTGGTAACCAAAAGGTCCATGAAATGTACTTGGACAAATTGGATAGCAGAGAAATGCCACAAATACACAGAAAAACATACACAAAAAGATTGAAGCTTGCAATTATTGCGCTTGAGACCCTTCTCATATGTTTTTTTTGTTTCATTTACACCCCCATTGTTTGAGCATGAACTAGTCCATTCTTCCATACATTTACAGCGTTAGAGTAGTGGCCTTTCTGTGTCTCATTTGCTTTTGTACACAATCTCTTCATCATCCACATCAAATGCCGGGTTACACAGGCATCTGAACAGCCTACCAAGACCCTGCCATGAAATGAAAAATAACTTTGTTAAACTTTCTATCATTAAATGTAGTTCTACAAAAGATAATAGCTTGCCTGATTTAGAAAAGGGGTGCGGTACGAAAGCAGCCTTGGTGAATCCTCGTCGCTGTCCGAACTGCTTTCATCGTCGTCTTCTATCTGAGCAGCATTCTTCCTTCTTGTGTTCCGCCGTTCCTTGCTAGCTTTTCGTCCTGAAAGCATCAAAAGTTAGAAGTTGAACACCTCCATAAGTTTGTCATTACCTTAAACTCTACATGATGTGATGTTCCCTTTGGAAAGCATTCGACCTGAAAGATCTTGCCTAGAATTTTCAGCGCAAGAGCACGAGCTTTGAGTTCTTCCTTTCTATGTTGTTTTCGCGAAGCACCTGAAAAAAAAAAAAAGCAGAAAATCATTACAAAATCACCTTCCGTCGCATGCATTATAAAGATCTACGAGCTTTATAACACATAATGGGGCAACGAAAAAAGGCCTCTCACCAATTGGCAAACATGTAAAAGAGTTACTTCAATGTCTACAACATTCAACTTCCACAGCGAGCTCATCAGTGTGTCTTTGTTCCGGCGAATGTGGGATTCCATGTCATTTTCGGGGGCGCTTCCTTCCACCTTATTTTGCCGTCGGATGTCCTCCTGAAGTTGCAACAACTGAAAAGCACCTGGATTTTCATTCGCGTGAGAGAATTAGGCGACAAGACAAAAGAACAAAGTTTTCAAACAGAAAAGCATCTTTCACATCAGAAAAATAAACCGAACGTCAACAAGCCTAAGCTATTATAAGTAAACCAACATTTGTTTTTACACTGTCATATACCTTTTGCAGCGGTTAGCTGGGACTTCCAGAAATGCCCTTTGTTGCGAACCCATTCGGCCAAAAATGGCACTCCCAAATATATGGCTTTCTTTCCTAGCTCTTGTGCTGCTTGTCTCGAGTATATGTAGCCGATGGTGTGTAACATCTCAACTCCGAAAGCTGTAAATGTTTTAAAATATTATCACAAAAATAACAAATTTTGATGCTAACGAAGTACTAGAGTTGCAACCAAAGAATGTCACAGTAGGCTAAAAGAAGCTCAACCAAACCTGCATCCGAAAGTCGTCTGGCTTCAGATTCAGCATGCTTTATGAACCCGTCTTTGTCGCCACGGACATACTGATGAAGAAAATCTCGCAACGACCTTGCTAGCTTTTCCTCTCTTTCTCTTTGAACCGCCTATGCGTTTTCAAAAAGTTGGCTAACGACTTTGAATGTGATTATGTAAGAAATGATCCGATTAAGAGACCGGTTTACTAGAACACACTTACCTTCAACTTATCATGTAATTTCTCGGGATTTTCATTTTCTCCGACTAACTCAGAAGAAGCCATTGATGCCACAGCCAGATGTCCTACGTAGTCTTCAAACAATTCGCTACCAAAGAGAAGCGCAAAGACCGCCATGGGATCGAGTAGAGTTTCCCTTTGAAACGAAAGACAAGTTTATGAAATTAGCTATTATCTGAGCAGAACACCAAAAAGTCCTTAAACCGTGATAATGAGAATCATAACTAAGAAACTTCAGTAATTTTTTTCTTAACCGTGTAATACCATTATAATAATTCTTGTTTAATTCTGCAGTTAAGATTATGATAATAGGACTATGACATAAATGAAAGCATGTAAGAAGAAAAGAATGAAGAAAATTACTTGGATATGCAATACTTTCCATTTCGATCATATGCATCTCTCTGCACAGGATCACTCAAAACTTGGTACGCTTCGCCTAGTACCTGCGAATATTAAGGAATAAAAACAGGCGCTTCATGAACCAATCGATCTGATTTGATCTGTGACAACCGGGGGGGCGTAGGGGGACATTTACTATAGATACAGGAAATTTTAATTGAATCAAATTTTTTGTTCCAACAAATCTTACGAGAAAAAGGAAGAAGAAGAAGGCTTGCCTGGAATCGTTCGGCGCCTGAGGATCGTTCGGGTTTTTATCGGGATGAACTTGCCTTGCCTATTTCCAAATAACCCCATCTTGTTATTATAGTTATTTTTCAATCATATCATAAGGAAAGATAACGGACCTAACAGTGAAATAGTACAAAAATAACAAAATCCAATCGAACTAAATGAGGAAATTCTTTGCCATAATACGAAGTACAACAATCAGATCACTGAATCATGAAAAGCAGGACATATCCAGCATCATCAACACAAAACTCAAATCCACGAAATTCCTCGTTAACAAACTAAATAAAATAAAAAGAAAAACATCATAACGAGGAAAGGGAAAACTAAACAGAAAGCTTAAATATGTCATTAATCTTGTGATACTGGTTGAACTTTTTTTTTTTTTTTTTTTAACAAACCTTGGAAATGTTTCATAGTTTAGAGAAAAACCCAAGAAACAGAGAGAGAAAGAAAAGAAACCTTGAGGTAATAAGCCTTGCGGATGTCGTCCTCGGAAGCGGCGGGGGTGATACCGAGAACATCGTAGTACTCGGTTTCCTTCACCATGATTCCCTGTCTGTATTCTTCAACTGAATGAGATGAGGTTCAGTTGACAGAATGTCAAAAGCCTTAGCAAAAAGAGAGAAAGGAAGAAAGAAAAAGAAGGGAAAAAAAACAGCAAGTGTTAGAGAGAAAAAGAGAGAGACAGAGAGAAAGAGAGAGAGAGATGTGATGGTAAGAGGGGGTATGGTATGGTATTGAGGAGCCCCACGAGCAGAGAGAGAGGGGGGGGGGACTTTCCAGTGATGAAACCAAATTAAACAAAAGCATTAGTGTCCAGCCCCTTTTAACACGTAACACCACAACACTCGAACATAGACCCCCTTTTTTCCGCGGGAGAGAGAGAGAGAGAGAGAGACCATTTTTTATTTTATTTTATTTTTTTCCCCAATATTTTAACTTGTTGCTTTAGTGCTCCTTATCATTCTTCCTTTCTTTCCTAACTAACATTATTTTTCTTTTCTTCTCTTTTCTTTTTCTTTTTTTAACTTTTTGGTCATTTTAGTTTCTCAAATGTTAGATCAGTACTTTCTAAAAATACAATGGATATTCTCAGTGTTCAAATACGTTTTTTTATGTTTTTTTACTATATTGATTTTTTTTAAACTTAGAATAGAATAAAAAAATATTCAAATTCATCACCTTCTGATAGAATCAAATATAAAATTATCCTTAAATCATATTCGCAATCACGACAATATTGATTCTTGACCGTAAGATTACCGGTGAATATTTCGAATTCATTAAGATAATTTCACCGAGATGATAAAGTTAAAATTTTACAAAAATGATCACATACAATTTTTTACCCCCAAAAAAAAAAAAAGAAGTAACATTTTTGCACGTGATATGAATGTTTTTCTTAATAGTAAAGTTTCAAAGTTCTTATGCCATGGAAGCATGAATATAACATTGCATTGTTAATTTTATAATTAGAGATCGAAAAAAGTTAAACTCAAAGATTAATTGATTAAGGAAAAAAAATTGAGAACTAAAAATTTAGTTCTTAAAGTAGACCAAGATTGCAACAAAATTAAAACAATATAGGGATTGAATTGTTCAAATTAGAATATATATATATATATATATATATAGCGATCAAACTATTAAGTACTAAACAATTCAACAACTATCATGCATCAATTTTTTTTATTATTAAACACGGTAGATAAGTTGTACGAAACAATCTTAAATTTCATCAACAGAAGATTAGAGGTTTGAATTCCTATTAAATCAAGGAGTGTCCTTACTTGCGTAAACTTAAAAACGAAAATGATGGAACTACACTTATATTTTTTCTAGTAAAAAAAAACTTATAATTATTATTATTAAAAATATATATACATATATATATATTTTCATAAATGTTATGGGTTTTCAAGGTTCCAGAGCTGTCAGAATGGGCTGGATTTTAATGGCCCCGTTTTGTGTGTGGGCTCCAAATGGGCCACTCATTGGGCTTTGTGCTTTAATTGTCGTGCTATCTGGGTTCCGTTCTGCTTCTGGGACCCTCTCTTCCTGTGGCTTCTGAAGCATAGAACAGGTTCCTCAGTTCAAAACGCATCGTCGTTTTACTAATCTCTTACTTTCTAAACCTCTGAGAAAATCCACGAGTACCTAATATTACATTCAGTCCGACGTCGGCGCCGCGGAACCCAAGTCACGGCGGCTGATCGACATTCAGTTTCTCATCTTGAAGTTTGTACGCTTTTTTGTTAATACTTTTGTACAATAAATTATTTGTTGAAGCTTCCGAGTTGTAAGGGATGAGAAATATGTGATTTTCGTGCTTTGTTCCTATTAAAATTGGTGATTCCCAGTTTGAAGATTTCATACTTCTCGTTTTCCCGATCTGGATGTTGTTTATTTTTTTTTATTTTTATGGCCTGAGGAAGAAATTTGGGGAGAGTTTAGTTTTCGGCTTGAGAACCAAAACGACAACATATGGAAGAGCTGCTACAGTACGACGAAGAAGATGGATACAAGGATGTTGCGTCCGATGATAAGGGAGAGGATACAGAGAAGGGCTAATGATTACCCAATCAAGGCAATGACTCCGGTGGCTGAGGAATCCTCCGTAACAGGAATCTCCTCTTTCATGGCGTCTCTACCCTCCTCAAAGCTTTCCCCATTTTGGCCTGCAAGTATGTCGTTTCCTCCGTCACCTTGTCGTTTTCAGGTTGAATTTGACGGTAGATTAATTTGTTTTCGTGTTTCTGTTTCTAGGATTCTTGTTATTGCCAATCTAAATTCGAAGGAATGGAAATTTCAGGAAAGAATGTTGATTTCTTTTTCTTTTCTAAAGAGTACTTGTTTTATCTGTTGTACTTTTGCAATTAGAAACTTGGAAATAATTAAATATGCGTATCATTAGTGTATCCAAGTAAATTGACTAAAATTTAGTAAGGTTATACAAGTTTGTTTTCTGTTGTTCAAGCCAAATAGAAAGGCTTTATTTTTTTACATCTTTGGAGATGACATAATTTTTTGTTGATTCCGTTATTGGTATAGTTTATAAGGAAGTTCTGTACTTGGTGAAAATGACCTGATTTGAGTTTTGTTCGTATTTCATTAAGTGGGCGCTGGCAGGTTCTGTCCAGAAGTGTACATTGGCAAGGAGGGCCACTTGATTCAGACTTGTCGTGGCTATAAACGAAGAGCCAAGAATCTAGTCCACCAATGGACTGTTGGCGGTTTGAATGACATCCTCGTTCCGGTGGAGGCCTTTCACCTACGGCACATGTTCCAGGATGTCGTTAAACACCACGAGAGGTTTGACCTCGACCGTGTTCCTGCCGTCGTGGAGCTCTGCTGGCAAGCAGGTGCTTCTCCAAATGATAAAGACTTGAACCCCACCATCATCGCCACCACCACAAACGTAGATGGTTACTCCATTGCTTCTGATGGAGTTGAGTCTCTTTCAACAGAAGAACTGCAGTCGGTAGCCAAAAGTACATTAGACGCATGGGAGGCATTCAGAAGTGGGGTGCAAAGTTGTTGCTGGTTTATCCCGCTAAGGTCTGCAAACATTGTTCGGAAGTTCACATTGGTCCTTCAGGACACCTGGCTCGCAACTGTGGTATGTTTAAGTTTGAGAGTTGGAGAGGAACCCACTTTTGGCAGAAAGCAAAGGTGGATGATTTGGTGCCTCAGAAGATTGTGTGGCGGCGGAGGACTCAGGATCCTCCTGTGCTTTTGAATGAAGGGAGGGACTTCTATGGACACGCACCCGCCTTGGTGGATTTGTGCACAAAGGCTGGTGTAGTTGCACCTGTCAAATACAATTGTGTGATGAAGATAAAAGGCTTACCTAGACATGCACAATTCAATGTTTGAACTAAGCTGCTTTTGAAGAACTTGATCGAGTGTTTATCAGGTATAGAGCTGTGAGTTACGTTTGAGTCAGATCCTAATTCATTTGGTTCAGATGGCTTAATTTTTTGGTCGGTATGTCGCTATCCGGTTCTTATTCTCCTATTTCTGTTCTGTTATTTTGTAGTAGTAGAGAAAAAAAAAAAAATTTTGTTGTCTATATCTTAACCATATGGTTTTTTGAAAGTTGGACATGGTCGTATTGATCTTAACATGAATCATAGAGTTTAGGTTCTTGGTGGATGATATGTTACCTCTTGAATACAATATTGTGGGTCCTCAAAATGTGGAGCCTTTAGATGGGCGACACATTGCGAAGGGAAGAGCTCCTATTGTATCATTTTCTATGTCACTATTTTGTACTAGTCCAAGAATTCTTACATACATTTAAACATATGTATGTATATATAAATCTTAACTATAGTTATATAATTTATATTTATCTAAACATGAATCATAGAGTTCTATTTATTGCATGAACTCGTGCAGTTAAATATGTTGACTTTGGTGTATTCATTTCTCTCCAAATCTCAACAATTTACAATAAGATATCTTCTATTTGGTTATGGTTTTACAATTTCAAATACGTTCTCAAACATCAAGTACATTGGGACAACGCTTCTACTTGAATAGATGATCATTTTACTGCACCGGCAGTTGTAAATCCTGGTATGGTACCGGGAATTAAGTGATCGTTGGATCAAATTATGGTGCATTGGATCAAATTGTTGTCTTTTTTTTTTTTTTTTTTTTAATATATATATATATTTTTCAAATTTGGAGGTGGGAGGATTTGTATTCTACACATAGTGGAGTCGAGTGTAGAATTATCATTTGACAATGCTTATAGCCACCAAATCGGTTCAATTTTAAGGCTGAAAGTGAATAAATAAGTACAATAAAGTGGTTAACTTGTTCGGTTTAAAACAAATGAATAAAAATAATATTACGAGAGTGAAAATAACCTCCAACTCGAGGGTCTGAGTGATACAAAGAAAATTGAAGCAACTTGGTTTTGAGAGTTACATTCGTAGAAGTAGTGATCTCTCAAATCCAAATGGGGGGTGGATTATAGATTGGTAATGTGTAAGAACGATTCAACGTCACTTTTCTGCTATGTGTAGCATGTATTATATACTCATATGGTTTAAGCTAATTGAGCTTAATTACAAACTTTCAATAAATTTGGTGAAGTCCCTGTGATCTTACCACCATCAACGTTCGCCGTGATTTCAGGCCCAAAAAAAAAAAAAAAAAAAAAAAAAAAAGGGATCATACAAGAGGTCCTACCGGGAGTCGAACCCAGGTCGCTGGATTCAAAGTCCAGAGTGCTAACCACTACACCATAGAACCCCTGTTGTCCCTGGAAAAGAGTAAATTATATATATCGAGTTCAACCGTGGCTATACATGGCCCAAATAGTCCCTAAACTCTTTACAATCTAACAATTTTGTCCTCTTTTTTTTTTTTAGCCGAGATAACCCCAAACTCTCTAAATATTGACAATCTTAGTCATTTCCTTCCAAATCTATTAAATTTTTAACGAATGAGTCATGTGTAATGCAAATGATCTAATTTAGAATGGTATTTCAGTGATTTAACAATAAATTTAATTTAACAAAAATAATATTAAAAAAAAACTCATAAAAAACCCTAGACTTTGCTCTCTCTCTTTCTCTCTTACTCTCCTCAACTCCTGCCTCTCTTCTCCTCTCCTACCACCACAATCATAACCATGGTATTTCCTTTGCCGACCCCCTCATCTCTGATGACTCCCCGGATGATGATGATGACAACAAGCAGGAGATCCACTTCTTCTAAGATCACGCAAATGGCGCCATTCGATGGCCTTTGTCGCAAATCAGCCTAGAATCTGTCATGAAACTAGACTCTGGTTGGAGAAGAGCTCTACCACGATGATTGGAAAATGATCTAGATAATTATGAGATCACATCGGATCTCTGTTTCCACTAAAAAAGTGTGTTTTTCATTTTAGGCCCCCCCCCCCCCCCCCCCAAAATTGTTTTTGGAAAATTTCAATTGATTTTATGGATGATTCATTAATGTTGTTTTTTTGGGAAATTTGTTGTGGAATTGTGCGTTTTGATGTTGATTTTGGCGTTTTGTGGGAGATGGATCTAAATTTGGGGTTTTGGTGTCGATGTGTGCGTGATTGGAGAGTTGATGGTGGTGGTTCATCATCTCAGCATCGGCATAATGGAGATTCAGCTGGGGCAGCACGACGGAGACTCATAGGTCTAGGGCGGACTTGGGAGGGGGGGGGCTCAGCTCGGCGAGATTCTAAGGGGGGGGGTTCGTTCTTTGTTGGGGTGGGGTGGCAAGATTCCGATGAGGGGGTTCGTTCTTCGTTGGGGTGGGGTAGAGGCGCCTGAGCTTGCTGGTTGGGGGGGTCCTTTTTTTAATGTGCGTTGGGTTTTTTTTTTAAGGGCATTTTTATCTTTTAATGATTAACATAACCTTTTTTCGTTAGAAACTTAACGGGATTGAACAAAAAGGATTAGATTACCACCATTTAAAGAGTTTAGGTTCATCTTAGCCAAAATTAAAAAAACAGAGACCAAATTGTCACTTCTTAATAGTTCATGGACCATTTAGGCCAATTGCTATATATGTGTGTGTGTGTGCATGTATTTTTTAGGGTTGAGATGGATGAAATTTATTTGCGTACATTCTCACTTGAGACTAGGGTTGGCAATATGGGTTACGACATGATGACACGATTCGAAAACGACACGAATTTTACGGGTTCAGGTTGGGAAAAATAAGGGTCGGGTTAAATTTAGATCACCTGAATCAAACACCGGAAAAAACGGGTTGTGTTCGAGTTGGACCCGTCAAACCCAAACACGACTCGTATTTTTTATGCGGGTCAATTTCGTGCCAATTTCGGGTCCGACTCGAACATTACCCGAAATTAGTATCAATTTCGTGTCATTTTCGTACCGCGTGTCAAGTTCAATTTGTGTTATATCAACCTATTACGGGTCCGCGTCGTGTTCATGTTGCGGATCGTGTCAATTTTCCATGGGTAGTATTTGGGCTGGGAAAAAAAAATCGACACAATTCTAACACAACATGAACCGGACTCGTGACACAAATTGCATCCCTACTTAAAGACAAACAACAGAACAAAGAGATTGCTTCTTTTGCCAACTATACGTGAAAGGCCAGATCAATCTAACAAAAAAACACTCTCTGGCAGCAGTTTGGTCATGACAAAGCTTGCCTCGGCACTCCATTGCTTCCATACACCCATCCATTTTCAAGTTGAAAAATATGCAAAAGATCCATTCAAGGACACGATCATAGCTTTGACCAAAAGGCCGAATACCAAAAGCCCATGTAACTCAGCATAGAACGAGTACACTGTTTTTACCATTTAGCGAGATATGGAAATTGGCTATAAATATATGTACAGATATCCATATATATTATATATTTTACCATTCCTATTTTTTTTGACTCGAAGGTCGAAGACAAATAAATAAATGAAATTGCTCGTTTATGTTGGTCTCCATACGAAATGACCATCCTCAATTGGCCATATCAAAATTTCGCTGCGCCGCTATATAATTAATTCGGCGCATGAATGTACAAACATAGGGGAACTACAAAACAACTGAAAACCTTGTACTACTACTTTCTCGACTTTCCTCTTTTCCCATTTTTACCAAATTTTTTACCCTTTGAAGATTTGTTCTTCATATGAGCAATTTTGTTTGCCTTTTTCTGCCTCTCCTTCCTAACTTGTTCTATGTCTTTGATTTCCGACCGCACATGAGCATTTGGCACATAATGCTGCTTTCTTCCCCCCTTAAAATGTCTCTTATTCCCTTGTAATCGACGATCACCTGCAAACATTAGCATTATAAGTAAAATCAAATCATGTTAAATATAAAACCAATCCGGTCTTCAACACTAAGAATGGGGGCAATCGGCTTCTGTTATGGTCCACTTAAACCGCTAATAGAAATGTTTAGAAAATTTAATCCGAGATGAATGCTGGTCTTTCGGACATAAATATCATTAACCTGATCCACACACACACACACGCACACACAGAAACTGAGCCTCGAAACAGAAAATTACCCGTGGGTTCCTCAGCATTCCCT
Organism: Ficus microcarpa; assembly: GCA_025413485.1. Classification (NCBI taxonomy): domain Eukaryota; kingdom Viridiplantae; phylum Streptophyta; class Magnoliopsida; order Rosales; family Moraceae; genus Ficus; species Ficus microcarpa. The sequence goes on along the minus strand of CM046383.1, from coordinate 4,701,570 downwards.
TCACTGCTTCCTTTAAGAGAGATTTTACTGTGTGAACGTTCTTTCCACCTCTTGTATATCCCAGTTTTGTTAGCTTTTACTTTAGCACCACTCTCCGTCTTTACCTAAACAATTAAAAATAAGAGTTCACAGTCGAGAAATTTCGAGATATAATCCACATTAACAACTGTTGCAACTTTGAATTATGCAAATTTAATCTTATTTAATACATGCCAATTAACCATCTATTAGAATCAATAGTAATTAAAATTTGCTGTACTTCTTGCATGCCAGACCATAAAATTCGACAACAAAGCACATTCTGATTGGAAGTACAAAATTGTTTTGAACTCAATGTTGAGTTTAGCGATTTTCTTCTAAACCTGAGAATAGTCAAAATACATCTTCAACTAGTTATCGAGAGCAAAATAGAACAGGAAGAATTACCTTTCCACTGGCTGTAACGCGTTCACCATTATTTAATTTGATATACTTTTTACTCCTCTGCCAAAAAAACAGTTTCATAAGATTAAAGGAAAACCGTTCAGAAAGTAAGGTAGTAACAAAATGAAAAAGTAAATGTTAACGATACCTTGTCCCAGTGATATACAGATTTCTGTCTCTGCATTCCCGCAGTATCATCAGCAACTAAATCTAAGACGGCAGACTCCAATCTAAAAGATAAGGAAGTTGATTCATTCAAGGCCATATACCAAATAAGAAACAGAAAGAATTTATTATTAGTAAAAAAGTAAAAAAGAAAAGAAAAGATACACGTAGCATGGTAAGACAATCAGTAAGTAGCATTGAGGATTACCTATTTGAACCAAAATCCTGGTTAGATCTTACAGAGAGTCCTGCTTCAGTATGCTGGAGAATAATAAACGGCACAAATCAAATAGTCAGGAGGGCTTTTAATCTTGAGACACAAATGAAGAGGAAATATGAATAAAAAAAAAAAAAAAAAAAAAAACAAAGACTGCTTTTTACAACATACAAATGGGAAAGTAAATAAAGAATGTGAACATAATTAACAAAATGGAACTTGATCACTACCTGATTTGCTGGTACCGAACTTATATAGTACTCCTCATCCTTGAAGGTTCTTGCCTTCCTTTTAGAGCCAGCTTCTAATGTCCAAGACAAAATTTTAAAATATCAATATTGCAGTAAAAAAAAATGATCATAACTCAAAATCTTCACGTACGAAAAGACATATGGGTGGCAAAGAAGGAAAATAAGAATTTTGTATTTGCCCTCTTCTGCAATTATTAAGAGGTAACTGCTTAATTCCTTGGAAGAAGCATTAATGGAATTGTCTTGTTAATAAAATGAAAGAGAAGATAAACGGACAAGTGAAAAACCTTTTTTATCCTTCGCCTTTGAAGAAATGATTGCACTTTTGACTTCCTACAAATATCAAAATATTCAAATAAGTCAAAAAATGAAATTCCTTGGGTGCTAACTTATAGGAATTCAAATCAAACTTCAAATTCAATTAGGAAAGGTTTCTACAGCAATGCCTGCTGTCAAGTCTCCCAGGAAAAAAGAACACCAAGCAAAAACACTAAGAAACCATAGTATCGACAGAGCTACCTTTTCCACATTATTGTTTGAACGTTGCTGATGTACCAAATTAATTATCTGCTCATGAACGGCTCTTTTTTTCTTCATCACGTCAACCCATTCACTAGAAGGACCCTGCAGAGAAGCCAAAAGTTCAATAAGTTGTTGAAAATAGTGCTCTAGGAGTCGAGGTTCAGGTAAACGAATAAGAAAGAACAACTTAAAAGCACAAAGCTAGTTGAGAGACGGGAGCTAACTTTGGGGATAACTAGCTTAGAGGAAGTAGATAATTCAGAGCACTGAGAACTAGTGCCTAAGACGTGACATTTGTGATTTGAGGTTTGGAACAACAAACTCTCATCTCGGAATGCCTAAAAACAATAGTCCTATAGCAGAGAAGTAGAAAACTACCTGCAGATGCTTAGACTTGGCAGCTTCACCTTCAGCTTCAAGTATGGTCTGCTTTGGTCTGGCACATGTAAGATCAGATTAAAACTTGTATATCTGTAACTCAGAAAGAAAGAAAACAAGTCATTGAAAAAACGAAAAATGCCATACTGCTAACCTAAACTTCTTCAACCGCTCAGAGAAGGCCAATGCCATTAATTCTCCACCAGCAAGAAGATTTTTGAAACTTGGATGTAACCCTTCACAGGGTAATTCCTTTGATCTTCTAATGGACTCCTTTGAAGGTAATGGTTTTGTCTTTGAATATAAACGAAATGCATTCGCACAGGTTTTCGTCAATGCAGTCAGTTCTGCAGAAGCATCAATGACTTCCCTGACTCTATCTGAAACGAGATCAATTACTGTCTGTGGAAAACGCCCATAAACAGTTTCTCCATTTGCAACCGCTTGATCAAGCTTGGACAAAACACCATCCATATCTTCCAAAACCTCCTCCTCAGTCGGTGCAGCCCTGATCGGTTTCGAGAGAAAAAGATGAAGATCCAAAACGTAAGCCAAATCCTCAGAGGTCACAAAAGAAAATGCAGTACCCTTCCGACCAGCCCTAGCAGCTCGTCCCACACGATGCACAAAAATTTTAGGCTTTGGTGGAAAGTCCCAGTTTATAACATTATCAAGCAGCGGAATATCGATACCTCTGGCTGCAACATCTGTGACAATCAGAAACATAGTTTTCCTCGCCCTAAACTTTGATATATTTATCTTGCGTGCTTCTTGATCCATTTCTCCATAACATACAGAAGGCTCAATACCCTCTTCTCTAAACAAAATATTAAGAAACTCCACATGATGCTTCGTCGACACAAATATTAGTGACTGCTCATCAGCACTAATTTGTTCCCTTACCAAATAAAGTAAAGCCGCGTGTTTTTCTTCCTGCCGTAAGGTGAAAAACATAAGCTTCAAGTCGGGGCTAATCTTGGTTTCCAAATCAAGCCGCACAAGCTGAGGGTCTCGCAAACCAGCCTTTGCAAACTCAGCAAGGGCACTTGGTAAAGTAGCACTGAAAAGCAAAGTTTGACGATTCTCACTCAGCTGCACAGAATCTTATGCAACTGCTCGGCAAAACCCATTCCAAAAAGACAATCGGCTTCGTCAAACACGACGTATTCCACGGTGCGCAAGACATGTCTTCTACCTCAGACAAATGGTGCATAAGCCTACCAGGGGTTGCAATTATGACATCGGGATTTTGGGCTAACTCTTCAAACTGACTTTCCATACTATCACCTCCAACTAGTAAGCTTATTCGAAGATCTGTAATTTAAAAAATAAAACAATAAAAAAATAAATCAAACTAAAGCAAATTCTTTGTTTACTAAAATGATTCCTTATTTTTTTTTTTTTTTCCAGTAACATCGCTACCACTGTCCTCCACTTTCTTAGCAACCAAACAAAAAGGCTTAATTGAAATAATAAAAAAGTCAAATAAAAAAAAAAAAAAAAGAGTTCATTTTTCGCTTTAGTGATTCCTTAATTTTGTTCCAGTTAACATATCAACCAAAAATTCAATTTTTACTTTTCTCAAATTGACAAATACTCAGTTCTAGTTATAGGCTTATATCAGTAAACTATAGACACTCATTTTCTCAATCACTTTCCTCCACTTTCTTAGCAACCAAACAAAAAGGCACAATTGAAACAAGAAAAAGATACCAGTGAAGTGACCGAGCTCCTTGGCGAACTTGAGCGTCTGAAGAGCCAAGTCCCTGGTGGGAGAGAGAATGAGAGCCCTAACGCCGCTCTGAGGAACGTGCTCCTTGAGGCGCTCGATCATGGGGACAAGAAAGGCGGCGGTCTTGCCGGAGCCGGTGCGAGCCATGGCGACGACGTCGTTACCGGAGAGGATGAGAGGCATGGTCTTACGCTGGATGGGAGTGGGGACTCTGTAGCCCTTGCGCTTAATTCCTTTGAACGCATTGGAGCTCAGACCAAGCGACTCGAAGCCTCCGGACTTCGCCTTCTTCTTCTGCTTCTCAAGCCGCTTCAGCTCCGCTTTCGAGCTCACCTGGAGATTGCCCGCCATTGGAGAGAGATCTCTCTGTTTCTTTGAGAGATTTTTGTTACAGAGAAAAAGGCTTTGAATTTGATTCTGGGACAATTCACCATTCAGGTTGGTGGCATCTTAAACCCTAATCCTTTCCATATTTTGTCTCGTTTCCTTCGGCTTGGGGTTTGGGGATGTCGTTTCATTAAAACGACAGCTCGTGTCAGTGAAATCGACATTATCTTCATTTTACTGTTTAACCTCGATCTTTTTTTTTTTTTTTTTTTGGTTCAAAAAATTAGAGATGGGTATTCGAATTCTAAACATTTTAGTGAAAAAGTGTGAAATTATTGTTTAGCAAAAAAAAATTTGTGTGAAATTATTGTTATACTTGCAATTTGTGTTTTATGTTATAGTAATTATACGATTAGTGGCTTTCTAGTTTTCAACACAAGGATTTGTCATTTGCATGTTCCAATTACACTAAATAAAATATTTGAAATTGAAAAATTTGCACTAAGATTTGTATTAGATTTGAAAATTTTTTAGTGGAGCTGTGGAAGTGGATTTTTTTGCCTATGTTCATGGGCTTTTCGTAATCAATTTAACAGAAAATTATTTCATAAGGAGTATCTTGCAAGAATTTAGTAAGTTGAGAGGGCAAATTGGCAAAAAGATGAAGAGGATCGAGGGAGAATAGAGGGAGAACAAGAGCTAAGCTGAGGGCTTTTGATGATTAATTAAATTTAAGTAAATGACTGGACTAAAAAAAATTTTTATAATTTTTTTATAGATCTGATTGATTGACTATGATTAATCAATGATTGACTTAAAAATTGATAAATCATATTATGATTAATCGGTGATTATTGTATATTTGATTGATTGTATTGGTCAATCAATAATTAACTATAGTCAACCACAAATTTGTCAAATTAATAATTACTATATGTTCAATTATTGATTGACCACTTAAAAAATTGATTTTCCATTTTAGGAAGGAAAAAAAAAGACACTTTACCAAATTTTAAAAAATTTCAATTATTTGTTAAAAAACTTCTTAAAAAAAGGTTATTTACCTTTAAATCTATAAGTGACCCATTATTATTATTATGATTATGAGTATTATTATAACTATTTACGTTATTTTCTATTTCATGAACATACTTCACCATGAGGAGTTTTATACCCTAATTTTTTTAGCTTTATTTTTCGTCATATCGTGGTTTCATTATTTTTGAAAAAGCATATTAACTCCTTCATTTTACAATGAGCATTTTACACTCGTAGCCTTGCTAGCCTTGTATAGACAATTAACGGGAATAAATCACTCTAGTAAACAAAGAATTAAAAAGAAAGCAAAAAAAAAAAACAAAAACAAAACAAAAAGAAGAAAGAAATTTTTAGAAAACGATGTGAGGTGGTTGAAGCGGGATTTTTTTTTTTTTTGAATGTATAGAGAAATAGTTAAACACATCAACCGTGCTACAAACAAGCTGGTTTGCCCGAGAGGTTAAGGGGGTAGACTTAAGATCTACTGCACTGAAGTGCGCGTGGGTTCGAACCCCACAGCCAGCACTCTTTTTTTCTTAATTATTTTTTTGATAAGTTAGCAGCCAGCACCTTTTTTGTTTTTCTTTTCTGGGTGACTAATGATTTCCTGGTCTGGCTTACTCGAACAAAATCTAAAGCCCCACTTTGCATTGGAAATAGCTTATAGGATAATAACATACTCACCCACCAATTAGTATATTTTTATCTATTTATTTCCTTGAATGAGAGCTTAAAGCAGGACCCAACTGGAAAAAAAAAAAAAAAGAAAAAAGAAAATAAGAGCTAAGGTAGAAAAACAACATCAAACGATATAAGCTGATAAGAAAGCATAAAAACGACAACGTACAAAACAAAACAAAATAAATTGTAGAAAACGACCAAAAAAAATCTTAAAGAGCGAAAATAAAATAAGAGCTAGGGTTAAAAAATAACATTAGGCGACGTAAACCCATAGGAAAGCATAAAAAATGACAACGCACCTTAGAAAACAAAATAAATTGTAGAAAACGATTAAAAAAATATATCTTAAAGAGCGACATATTCCTTTTTAGAAGTACGACATATATCACAAAAACAGTAGAACGTTAATAAACGATAAAACAACTCGAAATAGATATACGACATCAATAATTTAACAAAACAAAACGACATCGATTTGAGATTGGGAAGACAAACGTAAAGAGAAGAACTTAAAGAAATACCCTTCAATAGACTCGAATGGTGGGTTAAAACACATGGCGTCCGTCTGAAGCGCACCTGTAAAGAATCAATTGGATGGATAAAAATGTCGGTTGCACAATAAAATGGCTGATCCCGCGAGCACCGAATGTGATTGTTGTTCGTCTTCTTGTTCACTTTGCCAGAAGATTTGAGAGCTTTCTTTCCCTCTTTGCCACCCCTTCTCAATCTTCTCACTTTTACTCTTCCAAACAAGCTGATCGAGATCTAGATTTTACCAAAAATTTTTTTAAAATTTTTTTTTATTTTTCTAACTATTTTAATAATTTTTATTTGGGAAATTTTGATGGAGTCTTCGAGTGAACGAGGGGAATTCGACTACTTGTTCAAGCTGTTGCTAATTGGGGATTCAGGAGTTGGGAAGAGCACTCTTCTCCTCAGTTTCACTTTCAACACTTTTGAGGATCTCTCTCCTACTATTGGTCTGATTTTCACTTCCTCCCTCTCTCTCTCTCTCTCTTTTTAAGAATATTAGAAAATTCATTTAGTTTTAGAAGTTTCATGATTAATTAATCTCTGTCGTCTCTATTTAGTGAGATTTTGAGCCTAATATAAGAGTTAGATCCAAAAGGTTGATACGTTACTGATGTTAAAGAATGAAAACACCCCCGAAATTATGTTTTAATACATGCAGCGGGAAAGATAAAAAAGATCGGGTTCCACTCACGTGTCTCTTGATCTTGTGTTCCTTTTGATGTCAGCTACAATAACATCATGTAACATCAATTAAACTATTCGACTGTCATTATCTTTTAAATCGAGACACTTTAGTTGATATGGCATTTCATGTTGGCATGACATGATATCATCGGGGACATGAAAGGAGACAGCAAGCGAGGACCTATGAGCCAAATGCGTCACGATTTTAAAGATTTGGCTTTGTATCCTCTTTTGTGTCCATCTAATTATTGTATGATATGTGTTTAACTTTTTAATTGATACGACATAATATTGTAATTAAAAAATATTTTTAAATGATGTGTCATAATATTATTGAAGGGACGTGAAGGGGATAAGAATAAGGGAATTTCTAGTCGAAATCCGGATTATGACAGGGTGAAAGATTCATGATTCTCGTATAAGAATACATATATACATATATAGTTACTGTTTCCTTTGAGAATTCTGCTATGTTTATTATTATTTTTAATATATATTTTTAAGTTATGATTTTGTGTTGGCTAGGTGTGGATTTTAAGGTAAAACATGTCACCGTTAAGGGGAAGAAACTGAAGCTTGCAATATGGGACACAGGTTTTAATGCTCTCTGTCTTAGTAATTTACTCCTGTCTTTTCTTCTTCTTCTTTTTTTTTTTTTTTAAAATAAAAGTAGTGGTTATATATCGACGTTAGCATTTTGACAGCAAAAGAGAATCACATTTAGGAAGTGTTTATTCACTTTAGATACATTTATCAAAATTGAAATAGTTTGTCATGAGAGAGTGGATACGGCTATGACTGCTATTTCCTTTTCTGGTTTACTGCTATTTCCTTCTTATGGCTTACTTTGCAAGTTCGTTTCGCTTTTTTGCGTTGATGAAAGTTTTACTTCATTTTGTTTTGACTTACCGTGCAGCTGGACAGGAAAGGTTTAGAACACTTACTAGTTCATATTACCGAGGCGCTCAAGGGATTATTATGGGTAATCTCCTTATTCGACTCTTCATCTCAGTCTTCTGATTTTCTCAGTTATAATGCCTTCTGATTGGATGACCATGTTTAGTTGTGACGTGCTTTTAAGTTTTAACATTTCAACTTCCATTAATCAAAAATAAAATTTACTGCCGTTTTTCTTTTCGATTACTAGGACTGGAAGTAGCGTTACTTTTCAAGTTGTAAAAGTGATTCGTTTAATTGGTTGTGGAACTGCTTATGTAGCCATAAACCTTAATTACTACTAATTGGTTTCTTCCAGAAACTGGATTATTATGTCTGTAGCTTGTTGAATTTCTCGAGTTCTGGTTGTAAACCATGAATCTCTACGAATGCAGTGTACGATGTAACACGGCGAGAAACGTTACAAATCTATCTGATATATGGGCCAAGGAAATCGATCTATACTCGACAAATCAAGATTGCATCAAGATGCTTGTTGGTAACAAAGTCGATAGGGTAGTCTACTACTGTTGATCCAGTTTCTTTATTTATTTTTTTTCCTCGGTGGAAAATTTGTCATAGTGAGTCTTTTGAGTATTATTTATTTTCATGGAAAAGTTATTTATTTTAAGAGTTGCATTTATGGAGATGATTCATTCACTTTTAAGCTACCTTGTCTTCCAGGAAAGTGAGAGGATTGTTAGCAAAAAAGAGGGGATCGAATTTGCGAGGGAATATGGATGCCTATTTCTTGAATGTAGTGCAAAGACTCGAGAAAATGTAGAGCAATGCTTTGAGGAGCTTGTATTAAAGGTATGCAAAAATGCTAGCATCAATATTTCTTGGAGAAATTCCTCCACCGGTTCTGTGTTGTTCTGAACCATCATATGTGGAACCTAATTAAGATCTGACAGTAAAGAACATCATGTACTTTAAACCAGTTTATGGCAACAGGCTGGTTCCTCTCAAAAATGCTATTGCTGGAGACTTATTTGAAGTACATTATTCACTTTTTAATGAGTTCTAATAAACCAGTTTATCTTTCATATCATTAGTTTATGGGTAAAGTTGTTCTTCAAGGAAGCAAAATCAACTTAGATCCATTCTGCCATTACATTTGACGTCTGCTAAATTGATCTATATGTTTGGGATTGGTATTATTTTCTTAATTGCTGGTTTAGTCTCGGATCAGATCCTAAAGAATTTCTGTGAATCACACTGGTTCACCGATTCTTGATTTGAAGATGTAGTAACTAGTGGTTCTTTAATTTCCTTCTTTACCATATCTTATAAAAAATGATGAAAGTTGTTTACAATATTGAAAGTGTATTGTTGGTTGACAGATTTTGGAAACTCCAAGCCTCTTGGCCGAGGGCTCCGCAGGTGTTAAAAAGAACATTTTCAAAGAAAAACCTCGGCAAACTGATGCCTCAACAAGCGGGTGTTGCTCGTGGTGATCCAATTTTCAATTGTTCAACCTTTAGCCTCACAAGGTCTCCAAGGGAGTTCTGTTTCCTCTAACCCAGTTTATTTTTATGTGAGATTAATATGGTCAAACCTGATGTCGTTTGACA
>CM046383.1:4675662-4692008 GCA_025413485.1 Ficus microcarpa | reverse complement strand
CATATGTTGCTCAAGTATTTCATGTGATTATCTTTTTTGGTAGCACTTCGCATTGCTCTCCTTTTTCTTTCTAGATGGAGTTAGCCAAATAACTTATTTGCATTTGCGAGCAGGTGTTGAGGTTTCAGTGGAAGAAATTGGAAAGACAGTTGATGATGTTTTTGAAGAGAGTAAGAATGTGATTTTGGAAGAACGGTATCGAACAAATGGTAGCTTCTCTCTCTCTCCCTCCGAAGTTTCTAACGATATATACGTAAGCATAAAATTTTGTATTTTCTTAAATCTTCTAGTACTTATCCTACTTGAAATCGTACACATCTTAACACTCTGCTTTGGTTTATTTATCAACTTACAACTGTCAAGCGAAGTTTCTCAATTTTCCAAAATTAAATATTTTCTTTTTCATTCTGTTAAATGCTACTGAAGTCTCACATGTTGCTACTGCTTCTAGTGGGTGATTTGTTTGCAAATGTGCGGAAGAGGCATCCATGGGCTGATCCAAAAATTGTCAAGGTGAATCTTTTTTACTTATTTCCTTGAACTTTATACAAGTTAGTTGTTTAACTATTTACTTTCTTCATGTCATAATATTCATTGCAGCAACTGATTGATGCGAAATTATATGAATTACTTGGGGAAAGAACCGCTGCCGACAATGAAAAGGTTCCCAAAAAGAAGAAAGAAAAGCCTGCTAAAGTTGAGGTTAGCTTTTTCATACCTTTTTTCCTTCCATTATATCAACAGCATCTGAGATATGACTCCTAATTTCTGGTTTCTCTTTCTGTATATGCTTATGCAGGACAAAAACATTGTTGTTTCTGCTCCGGAGCAGCCATCCGAAGAAGAGATTAATCCATTTTCAATATTCCCTAAACCTGAGGAAAATTTTAAGGTAAAGACTGCCTTTAATGTAGTTTTAACATTTTCTCCCTTGTTGAACTTTTTGCTGCTTACCGAATGATTTTTTAAGAGTTTGGAGTAGACATCTTAATAACCAAGCGCTGCTTGTGTCATGTAAAGTGATCTGAGTCGCATGACTTGCTACTTGTAGCTATTAAGCTGACATAGTGTGGGAACTTCGGTCTTCCTTTAGCTATCAATATAATTTGAAAGTAGAAACTTTTTTATTTTTGTTTTGATGTTATTGATGGAGGAGTAGAGGTTCTTTTCTTAGAGTTAGATGAAGGTTTTCTAGAGCATCTTTGAATTGATAATGGTACAAACTAATTGTTTAAATTGTCATTTGAAAACAAATGCATGAAAGAAATATTGTAATCTCATTTTGCATGTATAACGTACTCATTGATGATTTACTTTGTTGCTTTACTTGAATCTTGAGCAATTCCTTCCACACATTCATCTAGAGTTTCTTATATGCATTTGAATATTTACGCTAATTCTCTTGCCAATTGCAGGTTCATACGGAAGTTTTCTTCAGTGATGGTTCTGTCCTTAGATGTTGCAATACAAAGGAACTGCTTGAGAAACACTTAAAAGTAACGGGGGGGAAAGTTTTAACTCGATTTCCGCCCGAACCAAATGGCTTTCTACATATAGGTCATGCCAAGGTTTGTTATAAGCATTCATGTTAAGGTTCTGTTGCTTTGATTGTGAGCTTCACGATATAACCATAGTTGTTCATTAGGCAATGTTCATTGACTTTGGCCTGGCAAAAGATAGAGGCGGATCATGCTACTTAAGGTGAGAATCACTCTTTGGCCTTTTCCACTACTTAATTATTTGTTTAATGCTTTGGAAAATGAAAGAAAGAAATAGGGAACATTTGAAAGATCATTTTTCCATGAACTGGCAGTCCCACTTTGGATCGCTTAATGATTCCTAATGTCTATATATATGTGTATATATATTTAATAAGAAAAACACTTACTGTTCGTAATAGAGTAACCGACTTAATTGAGAGTAATCCTATACATCCCATTGGGAGTATTAATTGTGTGGGCCCCATGGACTTTTCTAATGAATTGACCTGGGCACAATTTACGAAGGCAAAATAGTTTTTAAAAAAATTTAAAATTGAAAAAAACCTCCCCGCACCCTTCGTCCTTTTCCCTCTTCTCCTGTTCATTCATGGCTTCTTCATCCTGCCTACTTCAAACGCCAAAGACCATCTATAAATTCTTGTTTCTCCACTTACTTTCCAAAATTTCGTGTAAAACTCTCAAACAAAAAAAAAAAAACGTTCAACGATTAGATTTCTACATATTGCCGATGGATGAAATAGTATTTACATTTTTTTTTCCTTTGCTGGAAGTTTTTTTTTTTTTCAGATTTAATTTCTTCTTTTTATTTTCTTTCATTCTCCGTATTTTCATGTTTAAGCAAAAATTTAAAAAAAAATCTAGCACATCAATTAATTAAATCATTGCTTATTAGTTTTCGTCGGTTGATTGGGGAGCCAATTAATTAAAACAAGAGCAAAAAAAGAATAAGAGGAAGAAGAGTTTAGATGGAGAAATTAAGATCAAGAAGAGATCACATGGAAGGGAGAGCTTGGGCTCGAGAAGATCTAATGATGAGAAGAAACATGAACTTAAAAAGGAAGGAGAAGATTGAAAAAAAAAAAAAAAAAAAAAAAGCTCAGTTTGACATTCGGCATTTGGTGGGTTGCTCACTTTCTTTTTAGGCTTCTCTTAGTTTGTTGAATCTTAAAGGCCAGAACTTTTCTCAAGAAAAGGGGGGGAAAAAAAAACTAAATAATCAACAAAATTCTTGCCACGTGGGTTGATGAGTTGGTCATCTTGGTTTCATGGCATCTGCCACAAAAAGACATGTGGAGGGGGTTTAAACCCCATGGGGTCAAAAAGGATTACTCCTTGATTAAATGGTTTAGAATTCGTGGAAAGATTTGTGGGTTGTGGAGTGTGCTATTTTGCATTTTTTTTTTTTTTGGGGATTCCAATTTAGAGACTGTCTAGAGTTCATAATGTCCCTATGTTATCAGTATTGTCCTTTCCAAATGGTAGTTCTTTTCAATTTATTTGAAATTTACTTCTGCTCATAAAAGGGTGAGTTTGTTTGGTAAAGTTCTTTGCTGGAAGGTTTTTAATAACCATAGATGGCTAGAGTTTAAAATTGTGCCCGAGCACATAGAAAAATTAAGTCTTTAAGCTTGCTATATATATAAAACTAAATGTGAGACGTGTATGGGATTTAGATGAATATTGGAACTTTTATGGGTTGCAGCTACTGAGGAGTTTAAAGGCATTTTCTTTCACCTTGATTGTGAGGGATTGGCCTGCTTCATTTAATTTTTGACAATATTTACTTGCTTCTTATTGTTTCCTCAGAGATAGCTTTTGAATAATTGTCAGAGTTTTTTTTTCCCCTGAATATTTCTATGACTCTTGACGAAGTCTGAGAGATGGATCTCAGTATGACATATTTTTGAGCTCTTATTGCCTGTCTGCCTTTTTTCTTTTGATAATGTTTTTCATAGATATGATGATACAAACCCTGAAGCTGAAAAGAAAGAATATATCGACCATATTGAAGAGATTGTCAAGTGGATGGGTTGGGAGCCCTTCAAGGTATTATAGACTACATTTGGCATTTCCTATATTTCCTTGCTGTTTTTTTCACAGCTTATTTTCTCTTGATTCTTTTTCAGATCACTTATACCAGTGATTACTTTCAAGACTTGTATGAATTAGCTGTGGAGCTCATAAGAAGAGGTCATGCTTATGTGATCATCAGGTTTTGTTCAATGCTCATGAAATAGTTGTATGTTTATAGCATTGTTTCATGTCTTATTTTTAGTTCCATACACCCTTGGCCTACTTTTAGACGTGCTATTTTTTGCCCCTTTTTTACTCATCCTAGCACTGTCTTCTTGATAATATTCTATTTCTCATAGAAAGAAACAAATTCAACCATAGCATTTCAAGCCCGGGCGTTCGCCCCCGGGGGGGGGGGGGGGGGGTGGGTATTACATGAAATTATCTCCTCTAGGTCTAGCACTTCTCTTGCACTCGTCATTTCATTGCCATCAGTCTGAAAATACTGTCCTGTCGTGGAGCTATACATGTATTTATGTACACATGTGGACGTTCACTATGATTATTATGGATAGAGGATTATAAATTGCTTCATTGGTTAGCCGTTTACTGTACATTTAAATCTTGTTGTTTTTCACCCTTTGTCTAAGAAAGTTAGTTGTGCGTGTAAAAACTTGTTTTAGACACCTGACGAGATAAAGGAGTATAGAGAAAAAAAGATGAACAGTCCTTGGAGAGACAGACCGATTGCTGAATCATTGAAACTTTTCGAGGATATGAGACGAGGTCTCATTGAAGAAGGAAAAGCTACACTTAGAATGAAGCAGGATATGCAGAGTGATAACTTTAATATGTATGACCTTATTGCATATCGAATCAAGGTAAGTGTGGCCTAGCCATAATTTGATTGGTCATGCTATGAATACTTCTGTATATGATTATCATATGACTTTGTTCCTCCAGTTTACTCCTCACCCCCATGCTGGAGACAAGTGGTGTATCTATCCAAGTTATGATTATGCTCACTGTATCGTGGATTCCCTTGAGAATGTCACACATTCGGTATGTTTTTTCTTTTGACTGGAATTCCTTCCAAATTTTAAATACGCATTACAAACACAACTTCCCTTTGTTGTAAAATTTATGAAGGATCTTTTTTCTCCCATGTGTAGCATCTATTTGGTTTTTTGTTTGAATAATGGGACATTACGAATTAGGCCAGTTTTATAGGTACGCTATGCTTCGATGAGTTGTAAATTATTGACTGGGTATGGTTTGTATATATTGATATGCTTATGTTTTCCAGGGTGATGACAGTTTGTAACAATGCATGTGTGTGTGTCTGTGCAATAAATTGGGGAAATATCTGTCGAATACATATGCATGAGAGGAGTGTAGGATTATCTTCTTCTTTTGTCTAATAAATAAGTTGATTTTGGGGTATTTAGCACTGATACCCCCCAAACCTGTCACTTTTTGGCAACTTAGCCACCAAACTTTTAATTGTGACAATTTGCCCCCTAAACTTGCTAAATTCTAGCAATGTACCCTCTATCAATTAATTTTCTGTTAAATTGATTATGAAAAACCCATGTTTGCCTCATGTGAAGATCGGAAAAACCCATTTTCAATTAAAAATTTTCGAATATAATATTAACCCTAATGCAAATCTTCTAATTATAAATCTTTAATTTAGTGTAAAATTAACTAAAAGGGGTGCATTGCAACCATTTAAAAGTTCAAGGGGTAAATTGCCAAAATTAAAAGTTTGGGGGGCAAGTTGCCAAAGGGTAACAAGTTTAGGGGGCATTGGTGCTAAATTCCCGTTGATTTTGTATTCACTTAAATTCCACAACTAGTTATTTCTTACAGGATTCTTGGTATTGGACTGAAAATAGTCAATTAAGAAGTAAATAATACAAATGCACTAGTCAGTTTTGCTTTTGGTTGTGGCGCTCAACGCAGTGAAAATGACTTGAGTCAGTTGTATAATCTTTTGGTTATATTTAAATGCTACGTTCACAGTTCTTGTAAATATCAGTTGTCTAGTTCTTGACTAAGCACCAAAGAAT
Organism: Ficus microcarpa; assembly: GCA_025413485.1. Taxonomy (NCBI): domain Eukaryota; kingdom Viridiplantae; phylum Streptophyta; class Magnoliopsida; order Rosales; family Moraceae; genus Ficus; species Ficus microcarpa. The sequence goes on along the minus strand of CM046383.1, from coordinate 4,686,421 downwards.
TTAGTCAAAAATTCTATATTCAAGCACGCAGTATGGAGTGTCGATGACTTATCTTTTTTCTTTCTTTTTGGTTATAATTTGAGTTTTTCAAGTCTAATTAGCACGTTCTGTTTGTGTGTTATGAAAGACAACATATTCTGCTGCCTTGCCGATCACCAAACAATTTTTTTTTTTCTAACGATATACATGCATGTACTTGTGGTTTGGACAACATATGATTGTACTTGACTCAAGTGTTCACTAGTGTATTGATTCTTTCCATCTTGCATCCCCCTGTAACCTATTGGTTTTTTCCTTCTCAATTTTTTTCCACATATATAAAAGTAGAAATAAAAATGCTGATATATTCTTTTGCAGCTGTGTACGCTTGAATTTGAGACACGGCGTGCTTCATACTACTGGTTATTGCATGCGCTGGGCCTTTACCAACCATATGTATGGGAATATTCGCGGTTGAATATCAGTAACACTGTCATGTCCAAGCGCAAGGTGAGTCACCCTATGGAGCAGATTAGAAGTTCAGCACGGAGACTTTGTGAAGTTATCTTTGAATTATCCTTACTCACTGCATTTTTTATTTTTTGGAGGGTCTCACTTAAGCGTTTGGTGTGCTGTTGTAGTTAAATCGACTAGTAACAGAAAAGTGGGTTGATGGATGGGATGACCCCCGCCTTATGACACTAGCTGGATTACGACGTAGGGGATTGACTTCCACTGCAATAAATGCTTTTGTTAGAGGAATTGGAATCACTAGAAGGTAAATAAACATTTTGAATTAATATAGAGATTTGTTAGACCATAATATTTCTTTCACTCTCTTGTTTTACATTTTGTCCGTTCCTTGTGCTACAGTGATTGTAGTCTGATACGTGTGGATCGCCTAGAGTATCATGTAAGAGAAGAACTGAACAAAACAGCTTCTCGCGCAATGGTTGTGCTCCACCCACTCAAGGTGACTTTTTTTCTTGTTGCTTATTTTGTTATGCATGTCTCGACGCACAAGGAAGACTAATTCCTTTTACGTTTTAAGGTTGTGATTACCAATTTAGAAGCCGGCACTACAATGGATCTTGATGCCAGGAAATGGCCTGATGCTCAAGCAGACGATGACTCTGCTTTCTACAAGGTGATTTTGTGTTCAAAAACTATAGTACTTAAAGAGGATACTTCTTCAATGTTAAACTTGAACAATCTTCATGACTTCGTGATCTTCTATGTTCTTAGTTCATGGTTGTCCGGTTGTCTTCGCTTTATTGTGATGGGTATCAATGACTTAAATTTGGAGACTTGAACACGAGCAGTTTTAGCTGCAGTTTTATTGTTGATTCTTGTATTGATTTCTTGAGGTGCTGATTTTCTATCTGCGACTACTTTTGTGGCTTTCTTTAGGTTCCCTTTTCCAATGTAGTATACATTGAACAATCTGATTTTCGGATGAAAGATTCAAAAGATTACTATGGGCTTGCTCCTGGTAAATCAGTGCTGCTCAGGTACATATTCATTTAAATTTTTTTTGCCTATGCAATTGGCAGTTGCAGGACAAATGCTGACGTTTTTTTCTGTACGAGTGTAGATACGCATTCCCATTAAGTGCACTGATGTTATCTTAGCTGATGATAAGGAAACTGTTCTTGAAATCCGCGCTGAGTATGATCCTTCAAAGAAGACAAAGCCAAAGGTCTGTTTATGATGAAATTTGTGTTTGGAATTGATTATGTGACTGTCTTGTGATGGTTGCAAAACTCGCCGTACTTACTGGTTTTTCCCGATTTTAAATATCGAACAGGGTGTCCTACATTGGGTTGCAGAACCTTCTCCAGGGGTTGATCTACTGAAGGTGGAAGTTAGATTGTTCGAAAAACTGTTTCTTTCCGAGGTTGCAAATCTAAAACACTTATCTTCCTCTCTGTCTCACCACTTATTTACTTTGTACAGAGATACATCTAATTAAATTTTGGCAATCTAACTCTTGTTCTATTTTGGACTAGAATCCTGCGGAACTCGATGACTGGCTTGCTGACCTGAACCCACAATCGAAATTGGTTATACCCAATGCATATGCTGTACCCACACTTCGAAATGCAACCGTCGGTGATAGTTTTCAGTTTGAAAGACTTGGTATATTCCCGACACCCTATGTTCTGACTCCAGATCTAAAAGGCTAATATAGATGCATGCATGGTAAAGAAGTATCCATCACAGAAATTCATTGCATCGTTTTGACAAAACGTTTACCGTCCTCATTTTCCCTAGTTAGATCTTCTTCTGGTTGTGGAAAGGACACAATTTATCGAAGTAACATTTTCTTCAGTTTCGTTCAAAACTTTTACTTTAACTGTACGTGCGTTTGTAGGTTATTTCGTGGTTGACCAGGATTCATCTCCGGACAAGCTCGTCTTCAATCGGACAGTCACACTGCGAGACAGCTACGGCAAAGGTGCGAAATAGGTTCATGCCAAGCACTCCATTTTATGCAATTAAAAAGTTTTGTGAAAACGGCGACCTATCTACTACTGAAGTCAACGCAACTTTTTTTTTTTGTTGATTTTATGGAAATACTCTAATGTTGTAACGGTCTTTTCCAAAAATTTTATTGTAGACAGATTCTCTAGTTTGCAGTAAGTCATTTACTTTTTTTCTTTTTTTCCATGTAATCTTTTATTTTCTTACACACGCACACCCACTTAAAATAAGCTTTTGGATTGTCGATTGGTGGAAATTTTTAAATTAAAGTTAGTTGATTTTTTAAAAATTAGTTATAATTTTTTTTGACTTTTCAGAAAAAGACAAAAAATCCAAAAAAAAAAAAAAAGTATAGTTTAGTTGGAATTGTGTAACAAACAAAGCCTAAGTATATAGCAAAAGGAAAAAAATAACAAGTAAATAAATATTAAATAATTTATTTAGTTTTAGTTGAAAAAAAAAACGTACTTGTAAATAATGATATTTACTACAGAAGTTACGTAATTATTTATTTATTTTTAGCTTCTATAAATACACTATTTATCTCTTCCTCCTCTTGGTTTTTGACTTTTTTTTTTTTTTTGAAAGGGACAATAGTTTTCCATTCCTTTGACTGTTAATATTTCTACAAATGCTTAAAATCTCCCAGCAATAATTATTAAAAAAAAAATATTTTGCCACTAAAATTTGCTTAAATGTTAATTTTACGACTGAAACATTATACGACCAACATTTCCAATTTTGTTTTTCGAAAGGATGCCAAAAAGCTAGAGAGAAGAAATCAAAAGGGAAAAAAAGCTAATAAAAGGCGGGAATAATAAAACTACTAGAAAGAATAGAGCAACTAAAAGAAAGAAAATAATTTTGATGAAAACTAATTGTATCTATTTGTTAGTTAAATTTACAAACGACCTACCTTGGTCCTTTTGTAGAACTTACATGACCAATAATAACAATTTCTCTAAAAACAAAAGCAAAAATTCCATTAAACAAGTCCTACAATGTACCAATTTTTACATTGTACATTTCTTAGCATATAATGAAGAATATGTTTCCATTAAGCCAATCGAGACTTTTCAGCACTTTTTATGATTAGAAGCCTGTTTTGACACTAACTAGCATATGCATACAAGAATTTCACGCGATTAAGCGAGCATTTCAGCTTTCGAAAATGCTCAGGTTAGGCCGTTTTTACCTGTATGCATCTTTCAGACATCTTTGCAAATTGAAAATCACATGAACGAGAAATGAAACAAACTTGAATCATATCTAAAATTGAGAAATTAAGTCTATGTACACCATTCCATTCAGTATTCTAGTGATATTGGCAAAGGAAAAATTTGTAGCAGTCAGGATCCAAATTATCTAAAGACTACAGAAACAGCCTGAAGGATTATGACTGGGAGTAAAATCGAGGAATAAAAGAAACGATTAAGTACCATTCGAGCAAAAACATGAAGCAAGATCAATCATGGGCAAGTACGATCCCCGTCTGCCAGGAGAAAATTTTCCCAGAAATAAGTTGATCGCAAATCTTCGTCTTCACCAAGATCAACCACCACCTCCGTTGGATTCGCCGGGTTGTCCGGGTTGAAACTGAGCCAAAACAGGCATGAACGTTCTGAACGGCACAGATTCAAAAGACCACGGCCAGTCTTCGAAGAGATCACTGGAAAGAGTGAATATATCTGCTCTCTGCCGTACTGTATGACATAAAACCAGGACCGGGAGTCTGCATTTGGGTATTCGTTCAACCGCCAAACGTTAAGGAAAAAGTCTTGGTGATCTACCAAATAGAGAAAACCTTCCAAAGCTTCCAAACGAAGTGCACCATTCGGTTCTACATGCTCCGGCAATGCAATATCGGAAAATTCCTCCTCCTTGATGTCGAACGCTAAAATCCTCCATAAGTGATCTGGAATATTTTCCTCCATCAACCAATGCACATGATCATTAAGGACGGAGCACTTATCCTGGTTGTTCTCCAAAAATCTCATTCCCACTTCAAAACTAGAATACGTATTGGGTAAACCTGGAATTCTCCTCCATTCATTTGTTCTGTAAGTCCACACTGATACTTCAGAAGTGAAAGTTCTAGATGGCATGTCTTCAAATTGATTGATTCGAATAATTTCATGGTCATTCATCTCCGAATTATACGCAAATCCATATACCGGTGGATATCTATGCGTATCCGGAGCAAGAGTGTCAATAGTAAAGACTGGCAGCGTTGGCACAATCTTAAACCGATGAATTGACGGATTCCATATAGCCAACTTCGCGTCGATCCTTGCATTCCACATTGCCATCTCATCCACAAACCTCCACTGAGGTTCGTTACAGATGCAAATTAAGCCGTTGGCGTGACCTACTACTTTGGTTTGTATCGTCGGGTGACTTAGTGGCTGAGGAATTGCTCTCGGTCGCTCGATCATATCATCATCCTCATCGAAATCCACTTTGTAAAACCGTGTCGGCGTAGGACCGACAGTGGAAAGCAGAACACATCTATCTCTGCGGATCTCCTTGAACTTCTTCAGACACCTCCTCTTACGTTTGTTACGAGTGTAAATTAAGCCGTTGGCGTGACCCCCTACTTTAGTTTGTATCGTCGGGGGACTTGGTGGCTGAGAAATTGATCTCGGTGGCTTGAACATTTCATCATCCTCTTCGAAATCCACTTGTAAAACTGCGTAGGAATAGAACCGGCAATGGATAGCAGAACACATCTATCTCGGTCGGTTTCCTCGGACTTCTTCGGATGCAATTCGCTGAATGAGTGGGACAGGACTTTTTTAATCCAAAAATACGAAACAGACAACCATTTTGCTATTCTCTTGAATGGCAGGCCGAGAAGATTCTCCACGAGCACGTCTACATTGCGATCCGCCATGAAGAAGGGATAACTCTGCAAGTATGGTGATGAACAAAGATATCGATTCATTTTTCTACTTCCTTATGCGCAAGAACAGCGCGGCATTTCATTTATTCATCGACACAAACAAATGTATGAACGAGAAAAGACTCGATTTATCACAACATTTCTCCAAAATTGTTACACTACTAGCAATCATCAGAACATGATAAAATTGGAAAGATCCCGAAACATAACATAATGCATAGATGTTGTATGGGCTTATGTTTAATTTTAGGATGGCATGTTCAAGATTCCGAGCAAGGTTACTACAACTTAATTAAAAGCCTAATCTTATTGCTGACAAATTTAACAACCAAACACGAGAAATTAGCATAAATATCGAAAAACACGGTGTTACTGCGTGTCAGATTAGTACCAGAATATCAGAGTAAGTTGTCACAAGATCGCTTTGTCCGATTCCGCAATCTCCTCTGCTAAGCAGAAATCTACCTTCAAAAATTGTTAATGTTCAATGTTATTTCCTTTTCTATTTTTTTTTTTATAACCAAAACGAGTAGAAAGCCACAAAAAGAATCAAAATTCTGATAGCAAAAGTGTACAAATCAATGATATGGAAACCAAAGGCAAAAATTTCTTGGTCAAAATGGCCAAGATTTAATCAGAAAATATATCATACTTTTCCAAGAACCAGAGAGGAAAAAAAAAAAAAAAAAAGAAGACATTTCACTGAATCTTAGAGTCAATACTCCAAAAATGACGTAAACGAAAAAGAATATCCCACTTTGCTTTGCCAGATTGAAGAAATAGGAAGTTTCTTTTGTTTTCTTGCTAACCAAACGGTAGTAATAGACGAATCATAGTGACCAGTTTGCAAAGACGTGTTTGCAAAGAAAACGAAAACTATAACAAGAAACCAACAGAGGCTTCCAAAATCATCACCCACATGAACACAAACTACGAAAAACTTCTGGGAAAGTTTCATTTTCCGAGAAAAGGCCAGAAAAATAACGTCCCTACTGGAAAATTCCAAAAAAAAAAAAAAAAGAAAAGAATTACTTACCCACATGCAAATAAGACAGTTAAGACATGCGAACAACAGATGGAGGAAAGAAGAAAGCTAATTAAATTGGAAACCATTAATGAATAATGAGAGATTAACGTGAAATCTTACCAAAAACTCATCGGAAGTCTGATTCTCTCTCGTCGGAAACAATGGTATTAGATGACAGATAAATGAGTAAATGAGCAGCAAATTTGCTTCTGTTTGTATTTATATTGACGTCATTGAATTCAACTGTAAGGATGTTAAAGTAATAAAAAATATATATATATGTGTGTGTGTGCGCGCGCGCGCGTGCAAGGGTGTTAGGGACACGTGTGATGCACGTGCAACATTACCAATCTTTTTATTTTTATTTTTATTATTTTTATTTTTTTAAAGAAAGGATATCAATCTAGTTATTTGTTAACACTAGTTATTTTTCCCCCTAAACTATGTAACAAAAATTGGAAGTACTAAAATAAACAATGACATTTATTATTGGATGATAAAAAAGAAAAGGTGCCAAACTTTTAAATATTAATTATCATTTTTTTAATGAATTATTCGTTCGTGTTTAAAAAAATCATCACATCAATAAGTATTAAAACTTGCGTTTATAAACGGTCACATTTCACTTCATATGAAGTGATAACAAACCTACATATACTTTCTCATAATATTATATATATATATCTAATATTATAGTGCAACACACTCACTGCATACTTACAATTCAATTTTTTTAAGGTCGATCCATATATTATCTTTGCATCATAATAAGGATTATATTACATAATTTAACAGCTCACACTGTTCATAACAAAAATCTCCTCAATTTTAATCGGAATGCAAAAATTTATTCCCTATTTTTGAAAATATTGAGATTATTGTTTGTGTTTTTTTATTAGAAAAATTATTCCGTGTGTTCTTCTAATCAAAGAGAAACACCCAGAATGTAAACCAATCAAAATTAACGGTGCAAAAGGACACTATCAACCTTCATTTTAATATATATATATATATATATATGATTATATGGGAAAACTGTCATAATTGCTACTACAACAAATAAGTATTTGACGTCGCTAAAAGTCTAAAATTGTTAAAGACATTTTAGTGACCTTATACCTTAAGATATTCTAGGAAGACGTAGGGATGAAAATGCACCTCTCTAAAAAATCAAAAGATGTCGTTATAAAAGATTGTGGCAAGATAAGACTTAGGCATGGCTTTTTCAAATTGTTGTCACTAAATTATTGTGTTGACATGGTTTATTGTCATCGCTAAATATGTGATTTTTTTTTTAATTTAATTATGTAATTTTATGATTTCAGTGAATTTTGTACCATCAATTAATTTCGGATTATTTAAGTGAATTTTGTACCATCAATTAATTTCGGATTATCCTTATAAATTAAAAAAGGTAACATTACCAATAACTGGTACACACGAATATTATATTAATGGAGAAATCAATGTTCCGAAAAAATAACATAAATTCAAGTTTGACCGTTTTATTTATACATAAACAACTTTATGTGTATTTCAAAAAACAACTTTGTGTGTGCGATGTATGGTAGTAACATATTCATAACCATACACAAACGATACTACATATAAGTTGTTATCATATAACTCATTTTATTTGAATCTTTTCAAGACTTAACCTTTTAATTTTTAAGGTATATTACAACCTCTCTAACGATCACCAAGGCATATTGAACATGGGCAACCACAACTACTAGACAATGATACTTGAGCATCTAAGCTTTGAGCTTAGCCACTTGGTTCATCTAGGGGATAATTTTGATTTTTCTTCTTCAGGAAAAAAATTTTTTTTTTCTTGCATAGATCAAATTTTTTCTAACATGTCATTAATATATAACATAAGATTACTTAGAAAATCAAGATTTTAATAAGATGGAAAAATTAACGATTCCAAATTTAACAGAACTTTAACAAGAAATATGGAAGTGCATGATCGTGTGCGATGGTTCTTGTTTCTTCACTCACTTTCATCTATATGTTGGCGGGCTTGAGACCTTCTATTTCCTTACCTTCAAAGCGGCCTCTTTTTGATTTTAGCACTTCATAGACGTACAAACAACAGAGAGAGAAAAAGAGTCCTCTATTTTATATAGTCATATTAGGGGAAAAAAAAAGGAACAAAGCACAAATTTAACACTTCATTAACAAGAGAAATATACAACAAAATACAAAAAAAAAAAAAAAACTCGTTACAAACAATATTTATACAAATATGCAACAAAATACAAGGAAATCTACTTACAAAAGAATATATACATATAAACATATAAACAAAACAAAACAAAAATTGTTGGATAATAGGAATCAGGAGGTGCACCGGACATCCCAACTAGGTTGGTACCTCCGTAGCACCCTCATCATCTTCGTATTTCCAACACACATTTATACATACATATAGATTATTCGTTTTACATATGTCAACTGTCAAGGAAACTAAACTATACTAAAAGGAAATCTTCTTAACCCTGCAGCGGGCAAAACCTAGGGCATCTAACTTCGCCTCTTCAGCAACAAAGTCAGGAGCGCCATCCCAAATAGCGTAGAGACATTGGGAGTCGATTGCGAAATTCGCCAACTTGTCGGCGACGGAGTTGCCCTCCCTGTAAATGTGAGTGACGAGGCATTTGAGCTGTTTGATGACGTCCAGCGTTATGATCCAATCGTCTCGAACGGACAAGGGCACGTCGGAAGAATAGTTGTGGACCAACTTGACAATCTGCAGGGAGTCGGTTTCCAACCAGATTCGGTGGGTGAGATGCAACCCTTGATCCACTACGAAATGTATTGCTCGCATGACACCGTGTATCTCGGCTTCAAGTGCAGTTCTTGAGTGACCCAGGTTTTCGCAGAAAGCTTTCACGACCAAGCCCTGGCAATCACGTATCACCGCGCCGCTGCTCGATTCTCCGGTCCTTCCCCGAGCCGCTCCATCGGTGTTGATCTTTAGCCAACCGAAGAGTGGGGGTCTCCAAACAACAGGATATTGTTGTATTAATATTGGATGCTGCGGAACCACCTAATCAAGAGAATCGTAAAAGAAAATAAGCTTTAATATTTACATGTCATGTTGCTTTTAACAAAAAAGAAAACAACACGCTCGTGTTATGTGTATATATCTATGTATAAAATTTTCAGACTATGTATAGTAGTAGTAAGGGAGAAATCTAAAATTTGTTTCTAGCCTATTATATTATGCTGTTGTTAATTCAAGGATTTATTCTTTTACAAAGCTATATTAGCTAGTCGTTTATGTGTGTTGTTGAAATTATTTTCTTATTCTCCTAGACAAAAAAAAAAAAAAAAAAAAAAAAAAAAAAAAATCGTGCTTTTAACCCTAGGATACTTCTTTAATTTTCCGATATATTCCCTACCCAAATTTCTTCCTTTTTCTTGAAACGAAACATAAAACTTAGTGGCTAAAAAAATAAAAATAAAAATAAAAATAAAAAATCATCGGACGATGTAATTTATCTTTATGATTTAGAAATTAGTAGTCTTATGGAGTTTGTAAGGAAAAATTAAACTATATTGACTTCATATGGTCTTGCATGAAAAAGAAGTGCATGAGATTTCAATTTTTGTTTTCCTCTTTTGCCATGACGTGATGCAACTTTCTGTACAAAAGAAAAAACTCTACCAAAAAAAATAATAATTAACGATTGACGAATACGGATGAACATATATGCCTTTATTTGTTTTCTTGATTAAATACAAACATACACATAAATATATAATCAAGGTTAAATAGTTCAAGAGCACATACCGATTGGTGAACTGAAATGCTTTGGATCTCCATGGCCGCGATTAGAGAAAAAGCAACTAATCTTGAGCACTATCTTCACCTTTCTGAGAAAGCAATGTAAAGTAAACTGTTTAGAAAAGCAAGATTTTATATTGATGAAAGATTAATGATTCCAATATGAACTTAATCTTCTATTCCAAATAGTAGTAAAACTTGGATTAAGTTTGACTTCGTAAAAGGTTTACTTAAAAAAAAATTTAAGTTTATTTATCTCTAGAATCATTTAATTACATTTTCTTAAAACGTTTAAAATAATTACATAAACGATTATATATATATATATATATATATGTATGTATGTATCAATAACATGTTTCGGAATATGGCTTTACTAAAAAGACGAAAAAAAAAGGTTTTGGTGGAAAAAAGTGTCCGAGATTTTTTTTTTTTTTTTCCTTTCCCCACTTTGATGAAAATTTTATACCAAAAGAACTAACTCTACGAAAAGAAAAAAAAAATTAAATACGCTTGATGAATATATACGAATAGATATTTCTATACGAACATATGTATATAATTTGAGGTT
>CM046383.1:4615562-4675562 GCA_025413485.1 Ficus microcarpa | reverse complement strand
TTTTTTTTTATTTTTATGGCCCTGAGGAAGAAATTTGGGGAGAGTTTAGTTTTCGGCTTGCGAACCAAAAACGACAGCATATGGAAGAGCTGCCACAGTACGACGAAGAAGATGGATACAAGGATGTTGCGTCCGATGATAAGGGAGAGGATACAGAGAAGGGCTAATGATTACCCAATCAAGGCAATGACTCCGGTGGCTGAGGAGATCCTCCGTAACAGGAATCTCCTCTTTCATGGCGTCTCTACCCTCCTCAAAGCTTTCCCCATTTTGGCCTGCAAGTATGTCGTTTCCTCCGTCACCTTGTCGTTTTCCAGATTGAATTTGACGGTAGATTAATTTGTTTTCGTGTTTCTGTTTCTAGGATTCTTGTTATTGCCAATCTAAATTCAAAGTCATGGAAATTTCAGGAAAGAATGTTGATTTCTTTTTCTTTTCTAAAGAGTACTTGTTTTTTCTGTTGTACTTTTGCAATTAGAAACTTAGGAAATAATTAAATATGCGTATCATTAGTGTATCCAAGTAAATTGACTAAAATTTAGTAAGGTTATACAAGTTTGTATTGTCTGTTTGTTCAAGCCAAATACAAAGGCTTTATTTTTTTGCATCTTTGGAGATGACATAATTTTTTGTTGATTCCGTTATTGGTATAGTTTATAAGGAAGTTCTGTACTTGGTGAAAATGACCTGATTTGAGTTTTGTTCGTATTTCATTAAGTGGGCGCTTGGCAGGTTCTGTCCAGAAGTGTACATTGGCAAGGAGGGCCACTTGATTCAGACTTGTCGTGGCTATAAACGAAGAGCCAAGAATCTAGTCCACCAATGGACTGTTGGCGGTTTGAATGACATCCTCGTTCCGGTGGAGGCCTTTCACCTACGGCACATGTTCCAGGATGTCGTTAAACACCACGAGAGGTTTGACCTCGACCGTGTTCCTGCTGTCGTGGAGCTCTGCTGGCAAGCAGGTGCTTCTCCAAATGATAAAGACTTGAACCCCACCATCATCGCCACCACCACAAACGTAGATGGTAACTCCATTGCTTCTGATGGAGTTGAGTCTCTTTCAACAGAAGAACTGCAGTCGGTAGCCAAAAGCACATTAGACGCATGGGAGGCATTCAGAAGTGGGGTGCAGAAAGTTGCTTGCTGGTTTATCCCGCTAAGGTCTGCAAACATTGTTCGGAAGTTCACATTGGTCCTTCAGGACACCTGGCTCGCAACTGTGGTATGTTTAAGTTTGAGAGTTGGAGAGGAACCCACTTTTGGCAGAAAGCAAAGGTGGATGATTTGGTGCCTCAGAAGATTGTGTGGCGGCGGAGGACTCAGGATCCTCCTGTGCTTTTGAATGAAGGGAGGGACTTCTATGGACACGCACCCGCCTTGGTGGATTTGTGCACAAAGGCTGGTGTAGTTGCACCTGTCAAATACAATTGTGTGATGAAGATAAAAGGCTTACCTAGACATGCACAATTCAATGTTTGAACTAAGCTGCTTTAGAAGAACTTGATCAAGTGTTTATCAGGTAGAGAGCTGTGAGTTACGTTTGAGTCAGATCCTAATTCATTTCGTTCAGATGGCTTAATTTTTTGGTCGGTATGTCGCTATCCGGTTCTTATTCTCCTATTTCTGTTCTGTTATTTTGTAGTAGTAGAGAAAAAAAAAAATTTTTTTGTTGTCTATATCTTAACCGTATGGTTTTTTGAAAGTTGGACATGGTCGTATTGATCTTAACATGAATCATAGAGTTTAGGTTCTTGGTGGATGATATGTTACCTCTTGAATACAATATTGTGTGGTTCCTCAAAATGTGGAGCCTTTAGATGGGCGACACATTGCGAAGGGAAGAGCTCCTATTGTATCATTTTCTATGTCACTATTTTGTACTAGTCCAAGAATTCTTACATACATTTAAAACATATGTATGTATATATAAATCTTAACTATAGTTATATAATTTATATTTATCTAAACATGAATCATAGAGTTCTATTTAGTGCATGAACTCGTGCAGTTAAATATGTTGACTTTGGTGTATTCATTTCTCTCCAAATCTCAATAATTTACAATAAGATATCTTTCTATTTGGTTATGGTTTTACAATTTCAAATACGTTCTCAAACATCAAGTACATTGGGACAACGCTTCTACTTGAATAGATGATCATTTTACTGCACCGGCAGTTGTAAATCCTGGTATGGTACCGGGAATTAAGTGATCGTTGGATCAAATTATGGTGCATTGGATCAAATTGTTGTCTTTTTTTTTTTTTTTTTTTTAATATATATATATATATTTTCAAATTTGGAGGTGGGAGGATTTGTATTCTACACATAGTGGAGTCTGAGTGTAGAATTATCATTTGACAATGCTTATAGCCACCAAATCGGTTCAATTTTAAGGCTGAAAGTGAATAAATAAGTACAATAAAGTGGTTAACTTGTTCGGTTTAAAACAAATGAATAAAAATAATATTACGAGAGTGAAAATAACCTCCAACTCGAGGGTCTGAGTGATACAAAGAAAATTGAAGCAACTTGGTTTTGAGAGTTACATTCGTAGAAGTAGTGATCTCTCAAATCCAAATGGGGGGTGGATTATAGATTGGTAATGTGTAAGAACGATTCAACGTCACTTTTCTGCTATGTGTAGCATGTATTATATACTCATATGGTTTAAGCTAATTGAGCTTAATTACAAACTTTCAATAAATTTGGTGAAGTCCCTGTGATCTTACCACCATCAACGTTCGCCGTGATTTCAGGCCCAAAAAAAAAAAAAAAAAAAAAAAAAAAAGGGATCATACAAGAGGTCCTACCGGGAGTCGAACCCAGGTCGCTGGATTCAAAGTCCAGAGTGCTAACCACTACACCATAGAACCCCTGTTGTCCCTGGAAAAGAGTAAATTATATATATCGAGTTCAACCGTGGCTATACATGGCCCAAATAGTCCCTAAACTCTTTACAATCTAACAATTTTGTCCTCTTTTTTTTTTTTAGCCGAGATAACCCCAAACTCTCTAAATATTGACAATCTTAGTCATTTCCTTCCAAATCTATTAAATTTTTAACGAAATGAGTCATGTGTAATGCAAATGATCTAATTTAGAATGGTATTTCAGTGATTTAACAATAAATTTAATTTAACAAAAATAATATAAAAAAAAAACTCATAAAAAACCCTAGACTTTGCTCTCTCTCTTTCTCTCTTACTCTCCTCAACTCCTGCCTCTCTTCTCCTCTCCTACCACCACAATCATAACCATGGTATTTCCTTTGCCGACCCCCTCATCTCTGATGACTCCCCGGATGATGATGATGACAACAAGCAGGAGATCCAACTTCTTCTAAGATCACGCAAATGGCGCCATTCGATAGGCCTTTGTCGCAAATCAGCCTAGAATCTGTCATGAAACTAGACTCTGGTTGGAGAAGAGCTCTACCACGATGATTGGAAAATGATCTAGATAATTATGAGATCACATCGGATCTCTGTTTCCACTAAAAAAGTGTGTTTTTCATTTTAGGTCCCCCCCCCCCCCCCCCCCAAAATTGTTTTTGGAAAATTTCAATTGATTTTATGGATGATTCATTAATGTTGTTTTTTTGGGAAATTTGTTGTGGAATTATGCGTTTTGATGTTGATTTTGGCGTTTTGTGGGAGATGGATCTAAATTTGGGGTTTTGGTGTCGATGTGTGCGTGATTGGAGAGTTGATGGTGGTGGTTCATCATCTCAGCATCGGCACAATGGAGATTCAGCTGGGGCAGCACGACGGAGACTCATAGGTCTAGGGCGGACTTGGGAGGGGGGGGCTCAGCTCGGCGAGATTCTAAGGGGGGGGTTCGTTCTTTGTTGGGGTGGGGTGGCAAGATTCCGATGAGGGGGTTCGTTCTTCGTTGGGGTGGGGTAGAGGCGCCTGAGCTTGCTGGTTGGGGGGGTCCTTTTTTTAATGTGCGTTGGGTTTTTTTTTTAAGGGCATTTTTATCTTTTAATGATTAACATAACCTTTTTTCGTTAGAAACTTAACGGGATTGAACAAAAAGGATTAGATTACCACCATTTAGAAGAGTTTAGGTTCATCTTAGCCAAAATTAAAAAAACAGAGACCAAATTGTCACTTCTTAATAGTTCATGGACCATTTAGGCCAATTGCTTATATATATGTGTGTGTGTGTGTGTGCGCGTGTGTGCATGTATTTTTTAGGGTTGAGATGGATGAAATTTATTTGCGTACATTCTCACTTGAGACTAGGGTTGGCAATATGGGTCACGACATGACGACACGATTCGAAAACGACACGAATTTCACGGGTTCAGGTTGGGAAAAAATAAGGGTCGGGTTAAATTCAGATCACCTGAATTGAACACCGGAAAAAACAAGTTGTGTTCGAGTTGGACCCGTCAAACCCAGACACGACTCGTATTTTTTATGCGGTCAATTTCGTGTCCAATTTCGGGTCCGACTCGAACATTACCCGAAATTAGTATCAATTTCGTGTCATTTTCGTACCGCGTGTCAAGTTCAATTTGTGTTATGTCAACCTATTACGGGTCCGCGTCGTGTTCATGTTGCGGATCGTGTCAATTTTCGTGTCATGGGTAGTATTTGGGCTGGGAAAAAAAAATCGACACAATTCTAACACAACACGAACCGGACACGTGACACAAATTGTCATCCCTACTTAAAGACAAACAACAGAACAAAGAGATTGCTTCTTTTGCCAACTATACGTGAAAGGCCAGATCAATCTAACAAAAAAACACTCTCTGGCAGCAGTTTGGTCATGACAAAGCTATGCCTCGGCACTCCATTGCTTCCATACACCCATCCATTTTCAAGTTGAAAAATATGCAAAAGATCCATTCAAGGACACGATCATAGCTTTGATCCAAAAGGCCGAATACCAAAAGCCCATGTAACTCAGCATAGAACGAGTACACTGTTTTTACCATTTAGCGAGATATGGAAATTGGCTATAAATATATGTATAGATATCCATATATATTATATATTTTACCATTCCTATTTTTTTTGACTCGAAGGTCGAAGACAAATAAATAAATGAAATTGCTCGTTTATGTTGGTCTCCATACGAAATGACCATCCTCAATTGGCCATATCAAAATTTTCGCTGCGCCGCTATATAATTAATTCGGCGCATGAATGTACAAACATAGGGGAAATACAAAACAACTGAAAACCTTGTACTACTACTTTCTCGACTTTCCTCTTTTCCCATTTTTACCAAATTTTTTACCCTTTGAAGATTTGTTCTTCATATGAGCAATTTTGTTTGCCTTTTTCTGCCTCTCCTTCCTAACTTGTTCTATGTCTTTGATTTCCGACCGCACATGAGCATTTGGCACATAATGCTGCTTTCTTCCCCCCTTAAAATGTCTCTTATTCCCTTGTAATCGACGATCACCTGCAAACATTAGCATTATAAGTAAAATCAAATCATGTTAAATATAAAACCAATCCGGTCTTCAACACTAAGAATGGGGGCAATCGGCTTCTGTTATGGTCCACTTAAACCGCTAATAGAAATGTTTAGAAAATTTAATCCGAGATGAATGCTGGTCTTTCGGACATAAATATCATTAACCTGATTTCACACACACACACGCACATGCGCACACACAGAAACTGAGCCTCGAAACAGAAAATTACCCGTGGGTTCCTCAGCATTCCCTTCACTGCTTCCTTTAAGAGAGATTTTACTGTGTGAACGTTCTTTCCACCTCTTGTATATCCCAGTTTTGTTAGCTTTTACTTTAGCACCACTCTCCGTCTTTACCTAAACAATTAAAAATAAGAGTTCACAGTCGAGAAATTTCGAGATATAATCCACATTAACAACTGTTGCAACTTTGAATTATGCAAATTTAATCTTATTTAATACATGCCAATTAACCATCTATTAGAATCAATAGTAATTAAAATTTGCTGTACTTCTTGCATGCCAGACCATAAAATTTGACAATGAAGCACATTCTGATTGGAAGTACAAAATTGTTTTGAACTCAATGTTGAGTTTAGCGAGACATTTTCTTCTAAACCTGAGAATAGTCAAAATACATCTTCAACTAGTTATCGAGAGCAAAATAGAACAGGAAGAATTACCTTTCCACTGGCTGTAACGCGTTCACCATTATTTAATTTGATGTACTTTTTACTCCTCTGCCAAAAAAACAGTTTCATAAGATTAAAGGAAAACCGTTCAGAAAGTAAGGTAGTAACAAAATGAAAAAGTAAATGTTAACGATACCTTGTCCCAGTGATATACAGATTTCTGTCTCTGCATTCCCGCAGTATCATCAGCAACTAAATCTAAGACAGCAGACTCCAATCTAAAAGATAAGGAAGTTGATTCATTCAAGGCCATATACCAAATAAGAAACAGAAAGAATTTATTATTAGTAAAAAAGTAAAAAAGAAAAGAAAAGATACACGTAGCATGGTAAGATAGACAATCAGTAAGTAGCATTGAGGATTACCTATTTGAACCAAAATCCTGGTTAGATCTTACAGAGAGTCCTGCTTCAGTATGCTGGAGAATAATAAACGGCACAAATGAAATAGTCAGGAGGGCTTTTAATCTTGAGACACAAATGAAGAGGAAATATGAATAAAATTTAAAAAAAAAAAAAAAAAAACAAAGACTGCTTTTTGACAACATACAAATGGAAAAGTAAATAAAGAATGTGAACATAATTAACAAAATGGAACTTGATCACTACCTGATTTGCTGGTACCGAACTTATATAGTACTCCTCATCCTTGAAGGTTCTTGCCTTCCTTTTAGAGCCAGCTTCTAATGTCCAAGACAAAATTTTAAAATATCAATATTGCAGTAAAAGAAAAGGATCATAACTCAAAATCTTCACGCACGAAAAGACACATGGACGGCAAAGAAGGAAAATAAGAATTTTGTATTTGCCCTCTTCTGCAATTACTTTAAGAGGTAACTGCTTAATTCCTTGGAAGAAGCATTAATGGAATTGTCTTGTTAATAAAATGAAAGAGAAGATATACGGACAAGTGAAAAACCTTTTTTATCCTTCGCCTTTGAAAGAAATGATTTCACTTTTGACTTCCTGCAAATATCAAAATATTCAAATAGGTCAAAAAATGAAATTCCTTGGGTGCTAACTTATAGGAATTCAAATCAAACTTCAAATTCGAATTAGGAAAGGTTTCTATAGCAATGCCTGCTATCAAGTCTCCCAGGAAAAAAGAACACCAAGCAAAAACACTAAGAAACCATAGTATCGACAGAGCTACCTTTTCCACATTATTGTTTGAACGTTGCTGATGTACCAAATTAATTATCTGCTCATGAACGGCTCTTTTTTTCTTCATCACGTCAACCCATTCACTAGAAGGACCCTGCAGAGAAGCCAAAAGTATCAATAAGTTTGTTGAAAATTGTGCTCTAGGAGTCGAGGATCAGGTAAATGAATAAGAAAGAACAACTTAAAAGCACAAAGCCAGTTGAGCGACGGGAGCTAACTTAAGGGATAACTAGCTTAGAGGAAGTAGATAATTCAGAGCACATCGTAGAACTGGTGCCTAAGATGTGACATTTGTGATTTGAGGTTTGGAACAACAAACTCTCATCTCGGAATGCCTAAAAACAATAGTCCTATAGGCAGAGAAGTAGAAAACTACCTGCAGATGCTTAGACTTGGCAGCTTCACCTTCAGCTTCAAGTATGGTCTGCTTTGGTCTGGCACAATATAAGATCAGATTAAAACTTGTATATCTGTAACTCAGAAAGAAAGAAAACAAGTAATTGAAAAAACGACAAGTGCCATACTGCTAACCTAAATTTCTTCAACCGCTCAGAGAAGGCCAATGCCATTAATTCTCCACCAGCAAGAAGATTTTTGAAAATTGGATGTAACCCTTCACAGGGCAATTCCTTTGATCTTCTAATGGACTCCTTTGAAGGTAATGGTTTTGTCTTTGAATATAAACGAAATGCATTCGCACAGGTTTTCGTCAACGCAGTCAGTTCTGCAGAAGCATCAATGACTTCCCTGACTCTATCTGAAACGAGATCAATTACTGTCTGTGGAAAACGCCCATAAACAGTTTCTCCATTTGCAACCGCTTGATCAAGCTTGGACAAAACACCATCCATATCTTCCAAAACCTCCTCCTCAGTCGGTGCAGCCCTGATCGGTTTCGAGAGAAAAAGATGAAGATCCAAAACGTAAGCCAAATCCTCAGAGGTCACAAAAGAAAATGCAGTACCCTTCCGACCAGCCCTAGCAGCTCGTCCCACACGATGCACAAAAATTTTTGGCTTTGGTGGAAAGTCCCAGTTTATAACATTATCAAGCAGCGGAATATCAATACCTCTGGCTGCAACATCTGTGACAATCAGAAACATAGTTTTCCTCGCCCTAAACTTTGATATATTTATCTTGCGTGCTTCTTGATCCATTTCTCCATAACATACAGAAGGCTCAATGCCCTCTTCTCTAAACAAAATATTAAGAAACTCCACATGATGCTTCGTCGACACAAATATTAGTGACTGCTCATCAGCACTAATTTGTTCCCTTACCAAATAAAGTAAAGCCGCGTGTTTTTCTTCCTGCCGTAAGGTGAAAAACATAAGCTTCAAGTCGGGGCTAATCTTGGTTTCCAAATCAAGCCGCACAAGCTGAGGGTCTCGCAAACCAGCCTTTGCAAACTCAGCAAGGGCACTTGGTAAAGTAGCACTGAAAAGCAAAGTTTGACGATTCTCACTCAGCTGCGCACGAGAATCTTATGCAACTGCTCGGCAAAACCCATTCCAAAAAGACAATCGGCTTCGTCAAACACGACGTATTCCACGGTGCGCAAGGACATGTCTTCTACCTCAGACAAATGGTGCATAAGCCTACCAGGGGTTGCAATTATGATATCGGGATTTTGGGCTAACTCTTCAAACTGACTTTCCATACTATCACCTCCAACTAGTAAGCTTATTCGAAGATCTGTAATTTAAAAAATAAAACAATAAAAAAATAAATCAAACTAAAGCAAATTCTTTGTTTACTAAAGTGATTCCTTATTTTTTTTTTTTTTTTCCAGTAACATCGCTACCACTTTCCTCCACTTTCTTAGCAACCAAACAAAAAGGCTTAATTGAAATAATAAAAAAGTCAAACTAAAAAAAAAAAAAAAAAAAGAGTTCATTTTTTGCTTTAGTGATTCCTTAATTTTGTTCCAGTTAACATATCAACCAAAAATTCAATTTTTACTTTTCTCAAATTGACAAAATACTCAGTTCTAGTTATAGGCTTATATCAGCAAACTATAGACACTCATTTTCTCAATCACTTTCCTCCACTTTCTTAGCAACCAAACAAAAAGGCACAATTGAAACAAGAAAAAGATACCAGTGAAGTGACCGAGCTCCTTGGCGAACTTGAGCGTCTGAAGAGCCAAGTCCCTGGTGGGAGAGAGAATGAGAGCCCTAACGCCGCTCTGAGGAACGTGCTCCTTGAGGCGCTCGATCATAGGGACAAGAAAGGCGGCGGTCTTGCCGGAGCCGGTGCGAGCCATGGCGACGACGTCGTTACCGGAGAGGATGAGAGGCATGGTCTTACGCTGGATGGGAGTGGGGACTCTGTAGCCCTTGCGCTTAATTCCTTTGAACGCATTGGAGCTCAGACCAAGCGACTCGAAGCCTCCGGACTTCGCCTTCTTCTTCTGCTTCTCAAGCCGCTTCAGCTCCGCTTTCGAGCTCACCTGGAGATTGCCCGCCATTGGAGAGAGCTCTCTCTGTTTCTTTGAGAGATTTTTGTTACAGAGAAAAAGGCTTTGAATTTGATTCTGGGACAATTCACTATTCAGGTTGGTGGCATCTTAAACCCTAATGCCTTTCCATATTTTGTCTCGTTTCCTTTCGGCTTGGGGTTTGGGGATGTCGTTTCATTAAAACGACAGCTCGTGTCAGGTTAAATCGACATTATCTTCATTTTACTGTTTAACCTCGATCCTTTTTTTTTTTTTTTTTTTTTGGGTTCAAAAAATTAGAGATGGGTATTCGAAATTCTAAACATTTTAGTGAAATAAGTGTGAAATTATTGTTTAGCAAAAAAAAATTTGTGTGATATTATTGTTATACTTGCAATTTGTGTTTTTATGTTATAGTAATTATGCGATTAGTGGCTTTCAAAGTTTTCAACACAAGGATTTGTCATTTGCATGTTCCAATTACACTAAATAAAATATTTGAAATTGAAAAATTTGCACTAAGATTTGTATTAGATTTGAAAATTTTTTAGTGGAGCTGTGGAAGTGGATTTTTTTGCCTATGTTCATGGGCTTTTCGTAATCAATTTAACAGAAAATTATTTCATAAGGAGTATCTTGCAAGAATTTAGTAAGTTGAGAGGGCAAATTAGCAAAAAGATGAAGAGGATCGAGGGAGAATAGAGGGAGAACAAGAGCTAAGCTGAGGGCCCGTTTAGTGAATGAGTTTAAATTAAAATTTTTAAGTTTAAATAGTAACTTTTGTTGACTTTTTAAAAAAAACAAAAACTTTTTCAGAAAAATACAAAAATTTGAGTTTAAACCATAAGTTTGAGTTTTAGCTCCAAACGGGCCTTGAGTGATCTATTTTGATCACCTAATTTAATAGATGATGGAACTAAAATGATTGTTTATAATTTTTTAGAGATCTGATTGATTGACCATGATTAATCAATGATTGACTTAAAAATTGATAAATCATATTATGATTAATCGGTGATTAATTGTATTGATCAATCAATAATTAACTATAGTCAACCACAAATTTGTCAAATTAATAATTACTATATGTTCAATTATTGATTGACCACTTAAAAAATTGATTTTCCATTTTAGGAAGGAAAAAAAAAGACACTTTACCAAATTTTAAAAAATTTCAATTATTTGTTAAAAAACTTCTTAAAAAAAGGTTATTTACCTTTAAATCTATAAGTGACCCATTATTATTATTATGATTATGAGTATTATTATAACTATTTACGTTATTTTCTATTTCATGAACATACTTCACCATGAGGAGTTTTATACCCTAATTTTTTTAGCTTTATTTTTCGTCATATCGTGGTTTCATTATTTTTGAAAAAGCATATTAACTCCTTCATTTTACAATGAGCATTTTACACTCGTAGCCTTGCTAGCCTTGTATAGACAATTAACGGGAATAAATCACTCTAGTAAACAAAGAATTAAAAAGAAAGCAAAAAAAAACAAAAACAAAAACAAAAACAAAAACAAAAACAAAACAAAAAGAAGAAAGAAATTTTTAGAAAACGATGTGAGGTGGTTGAAGCGGGATTTTTTTTTTTTTTGAATGTATAGAGAAATAGTTAAACACATCAACCGTGCTACAAACAAGCTGGTTTGCCCGAGAGGTTAAGGGGGTAGACTTAAGATCTACTGCACTGAAGTGCGCGTGGGTTCGAACCCCACAGCCAGCACTCTTTTTTTCTTAATTATTTTTTTGATAAGTTAGCAGCCAGCACCTTTTTTGTTTTTCTTTTCTGGGTGACTAATGATTTCCTGGTCTGGCTTACTCGAACAAAATCTAAAGCCCCACTCTGCATTGGAAATAGCTTATAGGATAATAACATACTCCACCCACCAATTAGTATATTTTTATCTATTTATTTCCTTGAATGAGAGCTTAAAGCAGGACCCAACTGAAAAAAAAAAAAAAAGAAAAAAGAAAATAAGAGCTAAGGTAGAAAAACAACATCAAACGATATAAGCTGATAAGAAAGCATAAAAACGACAACGTACAAAACAAAACAAAATAAATTGTAGAAAACGACCAAAAAAAATCTGAAAGAGCGAAAATAAAATAAGAGCTAGGGTTAAAAAATAACATTAGGCGACGTAAACCGAGAGGAAAGCATAAAAAATGACAACGCACCTTAGAAAACAAAATAAATTGTAGAAAACGATTAAAAAAAAAATATCTTGAAGAGCGACATATTCCTTTTTAGGAGTACGACATATATCACAAAAACAGTACAACGTTAATAAACATTAAACGATAAAAAAAAAACTCGAAATAGATATACGACATCAATAATTTAACATAACAAAACGACATCGATTTGACATTGGGAAGACAAACGTAAAGAGAAGAACTTAAAGAAATACCCTTCAATAGACTCGAATGATGGGTTAAAACACATGGCGTCCGTCTGAAGCGCACCTGTAAAGAATCAATTGGATGGATAAAAATGTCGGTTGCACAATAAAATGGCTGATCCCGCGAGCACCGAATGTGATTGTTGTTCGTCTTCTTGTTCACTTTGCCAGAAGATTTGAGAGCTTTCTTTCCCTCTTTGCCACCCCTTCTCAATCTTCTCACTTTTACCTCTTCCAAACAAGCTGATCGAGATCTAGATTTTACCAAAAATTTTTTTTAAAAATTTTTTTTATTTTTTTCTAACTATTTTAATAATTTTTATTTGGGAAATTTTGATGGAGTCTTCGAGTGAACGAGGGGAATTCGACTACTTGTTCAAGCTGTTGCTAATTGGGGATTCAGGAGTTGGGAAGAGCACTCTTCTCCTCAGTTTCACTTCAACACTTTTGAGGATCTCTCTCCTACTATTGGTCTGATTTTCACTTCCTCCCTCTCTCTCTCTCTCTCTTTTAAGAATATTAGAAAATTCATTTAGTTTTAGAAGTTTCATGATTAATTAATCTCTGTCGTCTCTATTTAGTGAGATTTTGAGCCTAATATAAGAGTTAGATCCAAAAGGTTGATACGTTACTGATGTTAAAGAATGAAAACACCCCCGAAATTATGTTTTAATACATGCAGCGGGAAAGATAAAAAAAGATCGGGTTCCACTCACGTGTCTCTTGATCTTGTGTTCCTTTTGATGTCAGCTACAATAAGATCATGTAACATCAATTAAACTATTCGACTGTCATTATCTTTTAAATCGAGACACTTTAGTTGATATGGCATTTCATGTTGACATGACATGATATTATTGGGGACATGAAAGGAGACAGCAAGCGAGGACCTATGAGCCAAATGCATCACGATTTTAAAGATTTGGCTTTGTATCCTCTTTTGTGTCCATCTAATTATTGTATGATATGTGTTTAACTTTTTAATTGATACGACATAATATTGTAATTAAAAAATATTTTTAAATGATATGTCATAATATTATTGAAGGGACACGTGAAGGGGATAAGAATAAGGGAATTTTCTAGTCGAAATCCGGATTATGACAGGGTGAAAGATTCATGATTCTTGTATAAGAATACATATATACATATATAGTTACTGTTTCCTTTGAGAATTCTGCTATGTTTATTATTATTTTTAATATATATTTTTAAGTTATGATTTTGTGTTGGCTAGGTGTGGATTTTAAGGTAAAACATGTCACCGTTAAGGGGAAGAAACTGAAGCTTGCAATATGGGACACAGGTTTTAATGCTCTCTGTCTTAGTAATTTACTCTCTGTCTTTTCTTCTTCTTCTTTTTTTTTTTTTTCAAAATAAAAGTAGTGGTTATATTCGACGTTAGCATTTTGACAGCAAAAGAGAAGCACATTTAGGAAGTGTTTATTCACTTTAGATACATTTGTCAAAATTGAAATAGTTTGTCATGAGAGAGTGGTACGGCTATGACTGCTATTTCCTTTTCTGGTTTACTGCTATTTCCTTCTTATGGCTTACTTTGCAAGTTCGTTTAGCTTTTTTGCGTTGATGAAAGTTTTACTTCATTTTGTTTTGACTTACCGTGCAGCTGGACAGGAAAGGTTTAGAACACTTACTAGTTCATATTACCGAGGCGCTCAAGGGATTATTATGGGTAATCTCCTTATTCGACTCCTCATCTCAGTCTTCTGATTTTCTCAGTTATAATGCCTTCTGATTGGATTACCATGTTTAGTTGTGTCGTGCTTTTAAGTTTTAACATTTCAACTTCCATTAATCAAAAAGAAAATTTACTGCCGTTTTTCTTTTCGATTACTAGGACTGGAAGTAGCGTTACTTTTCAAGTTGTAAAAGTGATTCGTTCAATTGGTTGTGGAACTGCTTATGTAGCCATAAACCTTAATTACTACTAATTGGTTTCTTCCAGAAACTGGATTATTATGTCTGTAGCTTGTTGAATTTCTCGAGTTCTGGTTGTAAACCATGAATCTCTACGAATGCAGTATACGATGTAACACGGCGAGAAACGTTACAAATCTATCTGATATATGGGCCAAGGAAATCGATCTATACTCGACAAATCAAGATTGCATCAAGATGCTTGTTGGTAACAAAGTCGATAGGGTATGTCTACTACTGTTGATCCAGTTTCTTTATTTATTTTTTTTCCTCGGTGGAAAATTTGTCATAGTGAGTCTTTTGAGTATTATTTATTTTCGTGGAAAAGTTATTTATTTTAAGAGTTGCATTTATGGAGATGATTCATTCACTTTTAAGCTACCTTGTCTTCCAGGAAAGTGAGAGGATTGTTAGCAAAAAAGAGGGGATCGAATTTGCGAGGGAATATGGATGCCTATTTCTTGAATGTAGTGCAAAGACTCGAGAAAATGTAGAGCAATGCTTTGAGGAGCTTGTATTAAAGGTATGCAAAAATGCTAGCATCAATATTTCTTGGAGAAATTCCTCCACCGGTTCTGTGTTGTTCTGAACCATCATATGTGGAACCTAATTAAGATCTGACAGTAAAGAACATCATGTACTTTAAACCAGTTTATGGCAACAGGCTGGTTCCTCTCAAAAATGCTATTGCTGGAGACTTATTTGAAGTACATTATTCACTTTTTAATGAGTTCTAATAAACCAGTTTATCTTTCATATCATTAGTTTATGGGTAAAGTTGTTCTTCAAGGAAGCAAAATCAACTTAGATCCATTCTGCCATTACATTTGACGTCTGCTAAATTGATCTATATGTTTGGGATCGGTATTATTTTCTTAATTGCTGGTTTAGTCTCGGATCAGATCCTAAAGAATTTCTGTGAATCACACTGGTTCACCGATTCTTGATTTGAAGATGTAGTAACTAGTGGTTCTTTAATTTCCTTCTTTACCATATCTTATAAAAAATGATGAAAGTTGTTTACAATATTGAAAGTGTATTGTTGGTTGACAGATTTTGGAAACTCCAAGCCTCTTGGCCGAGGGCTCCGCAGGTGTTAAAAAGAACATTTTCAAAGAAAAACCTCGGCAAACTGATGCCTCAACAAGCGGGTGTTGCTCGTGGTGATCCAATTTTCAATTGTTCAACCTTTTGCCTCACAAGGTCTCCAAGGGAGTTCTGTTTCCTCTAACCCAGTTTATTTTTATGTGAGATTAATATGGTCAAACTTGATGTCGTTTGACATGAATTGTTTTATCGTATAGGACATTTGTATAGTGATGTTTTTAAATGGACTGCAGCTGAAAAACTTCTTGAAGTTTGTTCGATTCAAGAATTGCTTTTGACAGAAATAAGCAATAGCTGAAATATGAATATTGCGGTCGCGTAGAAAAACGTACCTTTTGGCCGTAAGGTTATAGAATTATTCCCTAAAACAAAAACGGGAGAGATTACAATGAGGCGATTGACCTCAATCCTATGATATTTTTTGGTGTTAAAAAGTTGGTATCATGGTATTGTTTAACTTTTTTAATTGTATTCAATTTCGTACATTGTACCATTTAAATAAGGTAATGCGGTCACGATATGATCCTAAATGATTCGATTATGTCTATTGATGGGATGTCCTATTGTAGAATCTTTTTAAAATTTTGACTTGATTTTTAACTTGATGGAAAAGATTAACTGATCTCTTGTTACAAAAATTATCAGTAGCAAATTTAAGAAGTTTTCAAATCAATATCACCAACCATGCATATTTTTGTTTTCTATGCTTCAACGTCAAGGATGTTACTTACATTGATGAACAGGTAACCACGTGATGGTGGTCTAAAACGTTAAAATGCCAAAATGCCAAAAAGCTTTATATGTGATCTTTTGGCTAAAAAGGAGAAGGGTAAAAAAAAAAAAAAAAACAATTATTAGGAAGATTATATTTTGAAAGAAATTGTTTGCTTGGCATATTTTTTAAAATATTTCTTTTAACTAATTTAACAATCATGTGTGGAATTAATGTTTCCTCATTTTTTTTTCCCATAACAGTATTAAAGAACATAGAACCCAAATATTCAAAAGAGAAAGTTAGTCAAGAAAATAATACAAACACCCGCATTATGTTTATGCGATAGACTAGTCCAATAAAATCAAATATTCGACATATCGGTGATTTATCGATGTCAAAATAATCTGAATTTTTAATCATCATTCTATTTTTTTTAATAAGTTTTACTTTATTTAGGTAATTAGGCTAACGTTAGGATTTATAAATTATTTATTTTTTTAACAGGTATGTCATATATGTTGGATGATGTGGTACAAGACTAGCTCTAGACCTTGGTAATAATAAATAAAATTAGGAGAACAAAACGTGGAAACCTAATCAATTGGTGAAAAACTATTTTGCTTTCCTTTCATCCCCCAAAAAAAAAAAAAAAAAAAAAAAAAAAAAAAAAAAACTGCTTTGCTTTTGTACGCACGGGTCAATGATTAGATTACAACGTTTTAGATTAAGAGCAAATAAGTTAAAAGTAAAAGTTGGTCTTTGGACGTTAAAAAAAAAAAAAAAAAAAAAAGTCGCCTTTTGAACACCACTAAAGCAAAGCCATCAAAATGGTTAAGCATTCTTAATTAATTAATTAACTAATTAACTTTTTAATCTCTTTAATCTTTATATAAACAATATTAAAATGTGAAAAAATGATAGAGGAAAAAAATTAATTAAAAAAAAAAAGCCAAATGAACAGTACAACAATCATAGACGAAGAAGACTACTCCTCAGAAAGCAGCAGTAGCAGCTCCTCCTGCTCGGGCTCTGGCTCAGCCGATGCCGATGCCGACGCTCAATACGACGTCGTAATGTCTTCCACCAGAGATCCGGACGCTCTCCGCAGCGGCGGCGGCATCAGGTTCCGTTCTCCATCTCCGTTCGTTTTCGATTTTCTTCATTTTTTTTACTCTCTCTCTTTTGGTTTTCGATTTGTTCATTGTAATTTCCGCTCGGATTTCTGCTTTTTAGTATCAATTCATATGTTGTTTTTTTTTTTGGCCTTTTATTCCTGTTTGATTAATTTCCTTTATTTAATTTGTTGGTCTTCGAATTCATAATTTTGTTCTTGTTTTTTAGCTGATTTTTGGATTACAAATGAAGTATACGAAATTCTGTTCAAAGTTCAAACTTTCCGCAATTTAATTGGTATTGAAATTGTTGAAAATGATCAATTTTTTATTGGGCAATTTTTATTTTATTTTTGGTTCTTTAGTTTTCTTAGTGGGAGTCGTAATGCGAGATTCAGTTATGGATTTTCGAGTTTCAAAGGAAAAAGAACTTCAATGGAGGATTTCTTCGTGACAAGCATCTCAGAAGTTGATGGTCAGATGGTTGCCTTTTTTGGGGTTTTTGATGGTATGACATTCCATTTTACATGTCTTTCTTCTTAAGCCTCTCGTGTTAGACAAATAAAATACGCTATTTATCACTATCGGCAGTGCAATTGCCACATTTAAAGGCGACACATAACCTAGCGGGATTCAGTTCTCTTAATTTTAATCATGCAACAAATGCTATATGCAAACTATTCGTGTAGCCAATGTGTTCTTCTTTGGGATAGGTAAGAACTTGGCCGTTTTTTAAGCACTTTTAGGAAAATGACCGTTTTCTGAAAATGTAGTTAATCATTGATTGATCAATATCACTTTGTGATAATCAGTGATTGATCGGATGAGTTAGTTAACATTTTAAAATTTTTCCTTCTTCCTATGATTAAACATTTTTATTCTATTTTAGGTCATGGAGGTTCCAGAACCGCGGAGTACCTTAAGAACAATCTTTTCAAGAATCTAAGCAGCCACCCAGATTTCATAAAGGACACAAAGACAGCTATTGGTATGAAATTAATTGGATGTTTTGTATGTCAACGTTTTCTGGAGTTTGTTCTTTTCATGTTTGCTTTATGTGTGGATTGTAACATCTGGACGTGTTTTTTACGCAGTCGAAGTATTTAGACAAACAGATGCGGATTATCTTAAAGAGGAGATGGGTGAGCTGAAAGAAGCTGGTTCAACCGCATCGACTGCTTTGCTGTTAGGGGACAGGCTGTTTGTTGCAAATGTCGGAGATTCGAGGGTAGTTGCCTGTAGAGCTGGCTCAGGTTGATGCCTTTTTAAAAAAAAAAAATTAAGGGTGGGACTTATTAGGGTTGTCAATTATAACCTGTTTATTGTCACAAACTTAATATTGAAAAGGAAAATAACGAACAAAAAAAAATTAGAGGCTCACTGTCATAATCTATTGGTGCCTAGTTTGGTGAATGGATTTCCCATTGCAGAGCTGTTTTAGAAATGGTTTTTTGGCTGCTTCAGATAAAGTTCTCCTTAAGTATTGAAAATTATTTTTTTTCTTTCTATTTATTTGATAGTTTTTGTGTTACTGTAGCTATTGCATTGTCCAATGATCACAAACCCGACAGATCTGATGAGCGCAAAAGAATTGAACAGGCTGGTGGCTTCATTGTTTGGGCAGGCAAGTTCTTTTTCTAAACTTCTCCTGTAGTAGATGTTCTGTTTAACATTAGATGATATATTTTTTAACTGTGAGATATTCTTTGTATTGGTGAATATGATGTCATCTGAGATTATGTGGAAGTGTTTGGGAGCACCAAACCTTGATTTTCTTACCAATTTTGTCATTACACATTCAAAAAATTTGATGCTAAACATGTCCTGTGTGTTTATAATAAACTTACCAGGAACTTGGCGGGTGGGTGGTGTTCTAGCTGTTTCTCGTGCATTTGGAGACAAATTTCTTAAGCCGTACGTCATTGCTGAGCCAGAAATACAGGTAATTAACCTGTTACTGAAAACCAATTGCTTAAAAACATTTGAATCGCCAGAAAAGCACAACGGTCAACAGGTCAAGTTCGACCCGATTTGCAAGGCACCAGCAGATAGTTTGTTTACTACTGTTTCTTTTTTCCCTCAATTTTTGACTCATTATGTGCTTGTCATTCATATAATCGATGTTCAGGAAGAAGAAATCGATGGCGTCGATTTCATAATCATTGCAAGTGATGGACTTTGGAATGTCATATCAAATCAGGTGCGTCCTTATTACCTGTTCTTTTTATTTTTTCGTAATTTTTTTTAAAACATTTCATAGGGTCTTAAAAACTATATTTTGAGCAATTTATTCTGCATGTTAAATATTTTACTACTCACTCAGTTTAATTATCATGTTAGATCTAGTAAATTGCTTCTATTCAATTTTGCACAGTACTTTGATCTCATATGGTAGCCTATATATTGAAACTATTTGTTATGTTTTCCAGGATGCGGTGGCTATAGTACAGCACATAACTGAAGCAGAAGAGGCGTCTAGAAAACTCATAAAGGAAGCTTATGCGCGAGGGAGCTCCGACAACATAACTTGTGTTGTTGTCCGGTTTGATCTTTCATGAGCCTAGGTGAGGAAAATGGGTGGAAGGGGAGGACTCTCTATCATTGTGTTTTGTATGGCAAAGGATTTTGAATTACTCATCCTATAAATTCCCTCCTAATCACTCTTTCAAAACAATTATTAGTCTAAAAAATCATTGACTTATCAAACAAATCCTAAATATCTGCACATGTTAATATGCGTGACATTGTAGACTTCTCTTAGCAAGTCTCTTGGTATTTTGCAGGTTCAGCTTTTGTTGTGAAGCATCCGATCCAAGAGCGTAATGCAGGTCCTGTGATAACTTGTTAGTGTCCTATTAAGATGAGAAAACTCTTATCCGATTGATTTTTCAACCTGAATTCTGTTTTTCTCTAGGTAATATGTCAGAGTGACAACTAAATTTTCAAGTTGTTGCTCCTTATTGAAGCATATTAACCTGTTGTTCCTTTAAATTTCAGTTTAATCTCTTGTGTTGAGAGAGTTTAATGTAATCTTAATGCAAGCTTGATTTCTTTCTTGATACCGAAGTCGCCACAACTATAATAGGACTTTCTGTAGCTATCTATCTTGTACAGTTTTAAGGACTGATTGAGAATTAACATTTATTTAGCATTTAGAAAAATGATTGTCCAAACAGGTGCCTTCAAACTCTTCCACGCCTTGCCTACTGTAGTAAAGGAAGTCGATTGTGATGTTTGTTGCATTTTTTCTTTTACCGGAAAAGGTAACGAATAAAACCGTATATCTGTTGTCGTTTTTGTTATTGGACTAGTGTTTTGATATATTTGTTGTCGGCAATCGTTAAGTTGGGATTAGCCCAATCTCATGAGTTGCTAAAGGACGGGTTGATTTTCACCCTCTTAAATAAATGTCGTAAATTTTTACTAATGCTTTATAATGTTTAATTTCTTCACTATGTGCTGAAGGGCATTGGTGGAAAGCATTATAGCTTTTAGAGGAAAAGCGGTGCTAGGGATACCAGGATGCCAATTGCAGTCCAAATTTTTAAATATCAATTCATGTGACGGCATCTTTTATCACTTTTACGAGAAAATGCACGTCAAAGGACAGGAAATTATGAAAGACGAAAAATGAATTACTTATTTCTTCTATGCTTCAAAAACGACGGTTATTATGTTGACTAAAACTGGCAGGTTGATTTTGAAATGAAAAAAAAAAAAGCCACCTAACTTCTCCGTCCCAGGAACGACATGTTTCTAGACATAAGCGTCAGCGACCTTCTAATAAACCACAAGTCGTTTTTAATAGAGGTGTTCATCAGATAGGATCCGTCCTATTTTTGTTGTATAACATTGTTGTATAACATTCGATCCAATCAAAGATTAGTTTTTGAAAATCTTATTAAATTCAATCAGTTAGAAATGTAATCTCCAATCTACTCCAATCCATTTATGGTCGTTTGGATTAAATTGGATTAATTGGTTGTGCTTGGATCTTTTATATTAGTCTTTGTAATTTTTTTTTTCTTCTTCTTTGTCCATTTAATTGTTTGGCCTATCTATAATAACTAATCTATTAGGTCTTTTTATATAAATCACCTATTAGTTAAATATCAAAATTTAAACAAGACAATCAAGAATTATAAGATTTGGGAATGTGTTGACATAATATGTTAGGGAATTAGAAAATGAAAGAATGAATTTTCTTGTGTTAATATCATGCTATATGTAGGCTTTGCAGTTTTCTATTGTGAAGGTGTATGAAAAAAATACTAAATTTTGGACAAATTATTTAAATTATAAATATAACTTATATATATTTACATAAAATATAAATAAAAGTTGGATTGAATTGTATTGGATTGGATGTTTTGAGGGTAAAAGTACATCCAATCTAATCTAAGTCGGTTTTCAAGAGTTGACATCTGATCAAATTCAATAGAGGTCGGTTATCTACAAAAAAAAAAATGAATTTGATTAGATTAGATCGAGTGGTTTGATCAATTAATTAGATCAGATGAACACAATTGTTTAATGGGAAGATAGAACAATCATTTTTTATTGATAATAAAATCGTTTCTTTAGACCAAAAAAAAAAAAAGAGAAACTTTATAAAAACGTTGTTTCCTCCTAAGCGACACAAAATCTACCCAAAAACACGCATTCTACTCATGAGCGATAGAATTTCAATCGGACCACTTGTCAACCTCAGCATTACAATCATAAACGACAATTAATTAGAACAACAAAACGACAAATCTTTGTAGTGAAAACTAGAATGCCACTAATTGTACAATTACTAAAAAAAAAAAAAAAAAAAAACTGTCATTGCATGCATAACAGTAATTTCACGCTTATTCCACTAAAATGTTTAGAATTCGAATACCTTTCCCTAGTTAAAAATTAAAAAAAAAAAAATCGAGGTTTAACGGTAAAACGAAGGTAATATCGATTTTACTGAAACGATTCAAACGATCTATCCTTTTAATGAAACGACATCCCCAACCCAAAAGAAGAGAGAGAGAGTTGTCAAGTATCTGAATACTGAATTGTCGCAGACAGAGCAGAAAGAGCTCTCTCCAGTGGCGGACAGTCTCCAGGCGAGCTCGAAAGCCGAGCTGGAAGCGGCTTGAGAAGCTGAAGATGATGGCGAAGTCGGAAGGCTTCGAGTCGGTTGGTCTGAGCCCCAATGTCTTCAAAGGAATCAAGAGCAAGAGCTACAGAGTCCCCACTCCCATCCAGCGCAAGACCATGCCTCTCATCCTCTCGGGTAACGACGTCGTCGGGCAAGACCGCCGCCTTTCTCCTCCCCATGATCGAGCGCCTAAAGGAGCACGTTCCTCAGAGCGGCGTTAGGGCTCTCATTCTCTCTCCCACCGGACTTGGCTCTTCAGACTCTCAAGTTCGCCAAGGAGCTCGGTCACTTCACTGGTATATATGTGTGTGTGTGTGTGGGTGTATTTTTTTTTTGTTTCAATTGTGCCTTTTTGTTTGGTTGCTAAGAAATTGGAGGAAAGTGATTGAGAAAATGAGTATCTATAGTTGACTGATATAAGCCTATAACTAGAACTGAGTATTTGTCAATTTGATAAAAAAATTTTTTTGAATTTTTGGTTGATATGTTTACTGGAACCAAATAAAGTAATCACTTCAGTGAAAAATGAAATTTTTTTTTAAAAACTATTTCAATTGTTCCTTTTTGTTTGGTTGCTAAGAAAGTGGAGGACGGTGATAGAGAAAATGAGTATCTAGTTGATTGATATAACTAGAACTGAGTGTTTGTTAATTTAAAAAAAAAAAAAAAGAATTCTTTTGGATGATATTTACTGGAAGAAAATAAGGAATCGCCTTACTGAAAAAAGAATTTGTTTTAATTTATTATTATTATTTTTTTTAATTACAGATCTTCGAATAAGCTTACTAGTTGGAGGTGATAGTATGGAAAGTCAATCTGAAGAGTTAGCCCAAAATCCCGATATCATAATTGCAACCCCTGGTAAGGTTATGCACCATTTGTCCACGGTAGAAGACATGTCGTTGTGCACCATGGAATACATCGTGTTTTACGAAGCTGATTGTCTTTTTGGAATGGGTTTTTCCGAGCAGTTGCATAAGATTCTCTTGCGGCTGAGTGAGAATTGTCAAACTTTGCTTTTGAGTGCTACGTTACCGACTGCCCTTGCTGAGTTTGCAAAGGCTGGTTTGCGAGACCCTTAGCTTGTGCGGCTTGATTTGGAAACCAAGATTAGCCCCGACTTGAAGCTTACATTTTTTATCTCACGGCAGGAAGAAAAACATGCGGCTTTGCTTTATTTGGTAAGAGAACACATTGGTTTTGATGAGCGGTCACTAATATTCGTATCGACGAAGCATCATGTGGAGTTTCTTAATATTTTGTTCATTGAAGAAGGTATTGAGCCTTCTGTATGTTATGGAGAAATGGATCAAGAAGCACGCACGATTAATATATCAAAGTTTAGGGCAAGGAAAACTTTGTTTCAATAATCACAGATGTTGCAGCCAAGGGTATTGACATTCCACTGCTTGATAATGTCATAAAGTGGGACTTTCCACCAAAACCTAAAATTTTTGTGCATCATGCGGGACGAGCTGCTACTGCATTTTCTTTTGTGACCTCTGAGGAGTTGGTTTACGTTTTGGATCTTCATCTTTTTCTCTCGAAACCGATCAGGACTGCACCAACTGAGGAGGATTTGGAAGATATGGATGGTGTTTTGTCCAAGCTTGATCAACCGGTTGTAAATGGAGAAACTGTTTATGGGTGTTTTCCACAGACAGTAATTGATCTCGTTTCAGATAGAGTCAGGGAAGTCATTGATTCTTCTGCAGAACCGACCGTGTTGACGAAAACCTGTGCGAATGCATTTCGTTTATATTCAAAGACAAAACCCTTACCTTCAAAGGAATCCATTAGAAGATCAAAGGAATTACCCCGTGAAGGATTACATCCAATTTTCAAAAATCTTCTTGCTGATAGAGAATTAATGGCATTGGCCTTCTCTGAGCGGTTGAAGAAATTTAGGTTAGCTGTTGCCAATTTTTGTCCTTTCAACGTCTTGTTTTCTTTCTTTCTGAGTTACAGATATACAAGTTTTAATCTGATCTTATATGTGCCAGACCAAAGCAGACCATACTTGAAGCTGAAGGTGAAGCTGCCAAGTCTAAGCATCTGCAGGTAGTTTTTTCTACTTCTCTGCTATAGGACTATTGTTTTTAGACTATTGTTCTTCCAAACCTCAAATCACAAACGTCAGGTTTTAGGCACTAGTTCTTCGTGTGCTCTGAATTATCTACTTCCATTGCAAGTCCTAAGTCCTAACCAATAACAATAGCTTCCATTTAACCACGACCTTTCGCTAAATATATAACAGCAGCTGAATCATGGTTGATCTTCAATTACCTTTTTTTGAAAATGAAATTAGTTTCATTTTGTTTTATCATTTTTGTTGATCTTCAATCATACTTGAAATCAGTGGCGATCGACGAGACCAAGGCCAACAATGCGACCCCAAATGGCAAAGAGAATTCCTTTTTGGAGAATTCAAACATCGGTAAACCAGATTCAGTATATAAATATTTTTATTTTTATTTTTTCTTTTCTTTCCTTCTTCTTCTTCTTTTTGTTTCTTTTGTTTGTTTTTTTTTTTTTTTTTGTTTGTTTGTTTGTTTGTTCTTTCTTAAGCAAAAATATACATTGGAGACTTTTTCATAATTTTGATTGGTGCAATGCAAACACCGTGTTTTGTTTTAATTCTCTGAGAGTCCTTACTTTAAAATTATAATTAACAGAAGATTCACAATGGGGAGGAGTACGATCCTTACTGGGGATGTGATTCTGGAGATACTTTGTCGTTACCTGTGAAGGATCTCCTGTGCTAACAGGTGTGTCTTCAAGAAGTGGTGCTCCCTCATTGATGGCCCAGATTTCATCAAGCTCCACCTCAATCACTCAAAACAAACCTACTCCAACAATGCTGCTGTTCTCTTTGACTCGAACGACATCTTCTGGGTTGACCTCGACCCACTTGTTGCCGCTGCAGCTGCCACCACTACCGCCTCTGCCATGAAACTCAACTACCCGTTCCCCAACAAAGGCAAGATTGGTAAATTGGGTAGTTGCAATGGCTTGCTAGCTCTAACTCACTTCAGGAGCAATGATATCATTCTCTGGAAACCCTACACCACATGGTATAGGAAGCTGCCCACTCTCTCTTCTACTTACATTTTTCACATTCTTGGGCTTTTCGGATTTGGACATATTAACGATGATTACAAGTTGATGCAAACAACACAAGACTCTCAGCTTAATGTTTATAGTGCAAAAGGGAATGTGTAGAGTTATAAGAAGGACTTGCCTTATTTGTTACCTGGAATAGAATATAAACAGTATGAAGTTTTTGTGGGTGGTGCTTTGCATTGGCTGGTCGAAACAGAGCCCTATTCCTGCTTAATTCTTGCATTTGATCTTATGACCAAGGACTTTGATGAGCTTCTGTATCCGCCGTATGAAATGTGTGTGGATATAACAGAAATTTCTTTGAGGGTTTTGGGAGGGTCGCTTTGTTTGGTTCGTAACTATCTCACTGATCACACACATAAAAATTATCGCGTTGATATCTGGATCATCAAGGAATACAAGGTTAAGGAGCCTTGGACTATGTTGTTCACTGTGAACCAGGAAATGTGATTAGTGACAATTATTTGTTGACTCCTTTTGCATCTTTAAAGGGTTTTGATCAGATGGTTTTCCATCAAGGGGGATACATTTTGTGTAATTTGCAAAGGAGAAGGGCCAAGAGCGTGGGACTTTACCGGGTGGGCTCATACGATTTTACATAGTCATGTGTGGGAAGCCACGTTGTGCTTGATGACGTCTGGAACAAGGTATAGGAGAAATAACAGAGTGAAGATAGACAGCGACACGAAGAAGATCTTAATGGGAATCAAAAGGTATTAATGTTGATTGGTTTTCGTCTTTTTAAATGTTTGGAAGCATTCTGTTCAACGTAGTGTTTTAGTGTGTCACGTGTCAAAGTTTAAAAGTGGTGGATTTCGCATTTTTCTTTCTGGCTCTCCGCATCTGCAAATGGTTGTTGTCGTTGAGGATAAAGAGCGACAACACTTATGACTGATCCAGATGACTACGGCCTGGCCTCAAAGACAAAAGAGTGTCTTGTTCATTGGAGTGATTTGCTGAAAACAAAGAAAATCCACTTGCAGATTGCAACTCATGAAGGTCATCTTAAATGCTACGGTCACGGTGGTGGAGGATTCTGCTATTAGGAGGTCAAGAGGGACAGCTACAAGAATCTAGTGGCGATGAAGCGGAAGAACTCAAACTGCCTGCTACTCTGCTGCTACCAAACTACCTCACGCTGGCTCTCAGCATCAAAATATGTGTAAATTCAGGTGCATATAAAAAGAGAGTTTGTAGAAGGTTCCAGGGAGTTTACAAAGTGCAAATGGTTGAGTTTGTGGAAACGTGGAGTTTGTAACGTGCCTGTGCTGTTATTGATCTTTACTAATCAAGAAAACCGGAGCATATCCACATATATGTATATGTATATATGTGTGTGTGTAAGGACAGAATAACATATTACAAATTAATAAACTGCTTATATTAGAATAGTTTGAAGACAGAAACCAAGAGAGAAAACTACGTATATAGCTTAGGAGTCAAATACTTCGTGGTTTGTTTGTTTGTTTGTTTTGTTTTGTTTGGTTTGGTTTGGTTTGGTTTGGTTTGGTAATTTTTTTTTCCCCTCTCTTGCTGGAATACTTGGTAGTTTACTAGTCTGGTTAATAAATATACTTTATTTATTTATTATTATCATTTTTTTTTTGGGAAATCGCAAAGGCATACTTATGAGAATGGTAAGAAAATTTATGTTAAACATGTTAGAAAAATATAATTTTGATAGAAGGGCTAAAATATTATTGTAATAGTTATTTCTGTTAATTTTTAAATAGAATCTACTAATAATTTGATTAAACATTATGCTAACGGATTCTGTCGAAAAGGGCTTGTTACAACCAACATAACGTAGACTAACAGATTGACATAAGGAATCCACACATCGGACAAGTGGCGCCCAACTTGTATCCCTTGGAATGGTACCCTGCATTCTCCGTAACGGCCTGAAACACTATTCACACTTGGGACACATGGTGGGAACACAGTCAACCTTTCGTTTTTCAGGTTAACTACTTTTTTGTGGCAAACTAACTCTACCAGGTGGGTCCAACCTGGACTGTTCCGATGAATACTTTATAATTACCGAGCCCACATAGTTTATCAAGTACGAACATCTTTACCTATCTAATACTGTGCCTCATTCTAAGCCTCTTAGCTCACTGTATTGACTTGAGCGTCGGAGTGCCCTCAATAGACAAAACCACTGGTGTGTCCGTTACTCCAATCTTCTCTTCTTCCTTGTAAGCTTACTAGGCGGAATACTAGTCCGACCACCATATGCAGATGTATGTGGTGTTAAATGTGAGCATCAACCCCTAGGAAATGACATATAGTGAAAAAAAAAAGTGTTAAATTTGTTTTACGCGTTCGTTGTTTACTCAATATTCTAATTTAGTGACACTAATTTCGTTTAAGATTGTTGCTAATAATTCTACTATGTTTCTGTTTTAGGAGATGGAAAAGTTGGTTCACTCACTTTTATTTTTATTTATATTTTTTTAAGTTTGGTTCAATCTTATAGCATAACAATGACCAATAGAGAGAAACCTACCGGGGATTATTCGAAAGAAGCACAAAGCAGGGGGAAAAAAAAAAAAAAAACTAAGGCCGAACAGCTGAAAAGGGGATCATGTTTTTGTTTTGTTCTGTTTTGTTCTGTTTGTTCGTTTGTTTGTTTTTCTTGACATTGAATTCCAGTAGATTGGAATGCATGTCAAATATAGTACTTAAATATCCTGACCTGAACTCCAACCCTGGTCTAACTCCATCCTAGTCCCAACCTCAAACCTTGCCCTCAAACGTGATTGTTACCCGATATCCAATACCATCCTAGGGTCGATCCCGAAGTTTAAAATTTATTTATTTATTGGTATGTTTTTTTTTTTAATTAAGTTTATTAAATTTTCTATCCCGATATCAGGATATCCCAATCTCAAATTTTAAAAATAAAAGGTGTCATTTTAGGGGGTGTTTGGTAGAGTAGTTTGAGTTGAGATTTTTAAGTTTCAATAGTAAATTTTTTTGAATTTTCAGAAAAGACAAAAAACTTTTTGGGAAAAAGACAAACTTTTTAGGAAAAAGACAAAAAAAAGTTTGAGTTGAGTTGTTTGAATTGGTTCACCAAACTCCCTCTTAGTATTTTTAGTTTAACAAGGTACCTTCCACCATGGTGATAGCTTCCCTCCATTTTCCAACTATTGTTTACGGCTTAAATCTTAATATAAGCATCTTCAAAAAGAGAGAGGAGAGAGGAAAAAATTCTCTATAAGAAACTCATATCATGGGCTGCAGATAGTTTTGATGTTTGGTTTTTAAATTTTTCGTTTTGTTTTGTTTTGTTTTGTTTTTTTGTTTTTTTTTTATTCTACTACTAAAATAGAACTTCATATTTTGTTTTAAGGAGCTAAAATTGAAAATGAACATGTAATGGGGAGATTGATTTAATACCCTTTTTTTTTCCCCTTGCAATAGATAGGCTCAGAGAAAGAAACGAGAATAACCAACGTACTACAAAATAAAATTGAAAGTGCGTATCTTATCTTGAATACTAATAAGTGTGATTGGCTTATTCATTATCCAATCAATGGAAAACATAGAAAAATATAAAAGTACATTGTACTTTGATAACATTTTCTTTTTTCTTTTTGAAAAACGTTGGACTTTCACCGAATTTGGCTCCTCTTATTTGAAAGCAAACCGTTACTAATTTGACCGCACGAATCTATTAATTGGTCGGTGTATATACAAATATAGATTTAGTCGATATAAAATATAAAATATATTATATAATATAGTATTATTATTATACTTATTATTATGATTTTTCTTATCCTTTTCTTTTATTATTGGACATACCATATTTCTGTGTTTGTTTAGTTCAAAATATAGAAAAAAGCGAGAAAAGAAATGTGAAAATGCTCCGTTTGAAAAACTTTTTGGCCTAAATTTAATAGAGTCAAATATTTGTGTTTTAATTGTTCTATCTCATGTTTCCTTAATTTACAAAATGGTATTATCTTGGTAATTAAATAGCGGTAAGAGTGTGTATGAGAACCATTTCAGAAGAAGATTGCACGTGAGAAGTAAAACTTTCTATTGAAGTGTGACTTAGGTTACATTATTATTATTATTATTATTATTATTATTATTATTAGGACAAATCGGCTAGATTGAATGGATGATTAGAGGATTAACATTTTATTTCACTATGAGCATGAAAAATCAATAACGAATGCAAGTTGCACCCCTTCACGAATGGCGAGACATTCAACTGAGAAGGCAAAGTAAACGCCGGAAATCTTCGATGCAGTAGCTGCCAATACATCGCCGTTAACATCAAAAATTACTGCTCCGACATCCACCACCTCATCACCCTCCATGATCGATGCATCTAACATTCAGTTTAAGAGCACCATACATTTCGAGGTTCCCAAACATTTGTTATTGTTTATTAGTGTTATGGTTATTGTTCAAAAATCACTATAATTAGGACCATTTGGCTATAGATTACATTGATGATCAGTGGATTAACATTTTTCTTATTTCATTTGGATAAAGGATTAGCATTTTAGAGACAATAAAGATAGTGCAGTAATTAGTGTTCGAAGGCATAAGAAAGTACAAGTGCATGCATGTGTGTGTGCGTGTATTTACAGAAAACTGGATTTTTTTTTAAAATGGAAATAAATGTATATTCATTTCATAACGGATGTATAGAGATATGCATGTACGGATTTAACAAGGCATAATAATTAGTGAAATTCACCGTTTCGATTTTTTTTTTTTTTTTGCTTATAAATTTACCTTCCCCAGCTCGCTCTTAAAAAAAAAAAAATTGCCAAATACTATTTTTTTTTTTTTTAAAAGACCATTCACCGGATTAGATAAATTCCTTTGCTCTTATAAAAAATCTAAAACCACAAAATTCACTTATCACGTGGTTAAAGCGTGTGATCTATACATGGAAGGTAAATAAATGATAAATCCACATACATCCTCCCTAAGGATTTTTTTTTTTTTTTTTTCCAGATTCATATCTTAAAAAAAAAAAAAGTAACGAATTTAATTCTCTCCTTTAAATTTTGTTAGGAAAATTTCAACTATGGAAATGTTGGATAACGGAGATTCAAAATTGTAATCAGCCTTAGCCTTCTCTTGATACAAATCTTGCCTACTCATTTCACTATATATAGAACAAAATTAGATTCACTTAAGACATATGGCTAGGTTATCCAACAATAATATTGCTATAGTTTCACCAGATTCTCTAATACAAGAATTACACTTCTCAAGAGAAAAAACAATGGCGGAAGTCGAGGTGATCGTCGTCGGCGGAGGGCCATCGGGGATAGCGACTTCGGCGTGCCTTAACCGGCTCAAGGTTTCAAACATCGTCCTCGAAAGGGAAGATTGTAGCGCCTCGCTTTGGAAGAAGCGGGCCTATGATCGGTTGAAGCTTCACTTGGCTAAGCAATATTGCCAACTTCCCCACATGCCATTTCCTCCTGAGGCACCCACATTTGTCCCTAAAAATGACTTCATTCGCTACTTGGACGAATACGTCGAACGCTTTGACGTCAAGCCTCATTACCACCGCAACGTCGAATCAGCTTTCTACGACAAAAACATAGCCAAGTGGTCCGTCGT
Organism: Ficus microcarpa; assembly: GCA_025413485.1. NCBI lineage: Eukaryota > Viridiplantae > Streptophyta > Magnoliopsida > Rosales > Moraceae > Ficus > Ficus microcarpa. The sequence continues at coordinate 4,644,678 of CM046383.1, read as the reverse complement.
TGTCAAGAACTTGCTTTCGGGGGTGTATGAGGTCTATTTCTCGACGTTTCTTGTCGCCGCCACCGGAGAGAATAGCCAAGGCTTTATCCCTAAAGTGCCCGGGATTGAGGGATTTGGAGGGACTGTTATGCACTCAAGTCAGTATAACAATGGCAAGAACTTGACTGAGAAGAATGTTTTGGTTGTGGGATCTGGGAATTCTGGGATGGAGATTTCTTACGACTTGTCGAATTGGAATGCCAATACTTCCATTGTCGTTCGTAGCCCGGTAAATTAATCTTAATCTTAATCTTATTTTTTCAACAACAAATTTCATGTTTTTAGACAAATAATACTAATAATAATAATAATAATAATAATCCTACACTTTATCTTCGTTTCGAGGCTTAGTATAGTGGAAAATCTACATCCATTTTTACTAATATTGAGATTCACAAAAATTCAAAATCCGTCATCCCCAAATTCAAAACAAAAAAGGGCTCAAGTTTTGAGTTGTTCTAATTTTGAGATTAAACTGTAAATTTCAACAAGAATTGCTTTAGGGGAATGAAATAATTACTTCTATGGAAATACTGTTAATTAGTTAAATCCGTTGTATTTGGCTGAGTTAATGTCTCAAGGTAGTTTATTTATTTTCTAAAAAATTAATGGTATTTATTTGCATATATTTGCAGGTACACTTGTTGACCGAGAATATCGTTAAATTTGGAATGTTACTATTGAATTTCGGACTCCCCATTAAGTTTGTCGACATTATCACATCGACTCTAGGAAGACTAAGGTACGGAAATGTGTCCAAGTACGGCCTTCAAACGCCTAAGGAAGGACCCTTTTCCAACAAGTTAACCACCGGTAGATCTCCGACCATCGACGTCGGAACGGTTGACAAGATAAAATCGGGACATGTCAAGGTACGTACTACACATAAGTTAAATTATATGCACTTGGTTAATATAAAAAAATTAAAAAAATACCTAATATTTATGGTTTAATTTTAACAAATTTTAATCACCATGATTAATGTAGGTCTTGCCGTCCCTAACAAGAATAGAAGGAAACAACTTCACATTCGACAACGGCGAAACTCACCCCTTCGACGTCATAATCTTCGCTACCGGATACAAAAGCACTGTGAGAAACTGGCTTAAGGTAAGAACATTGATTAATAAGTCTCCATATTGTCAAGGTTTATAAAATTTGTTCTTTATTTTTGTTATTGTTTCTCAATTGTAATTTTTTTTTTTTTGTTTTTTAATTTTTGCAGGGTGGGGATGACCTCTTTAACGATCAAGGAATGCCGAGACAAAGGCCTCCAAATGCGTATTGGAAAGGGCAAAATGGTCTTTACAGTGCAGGGTTTTCATCAAGAGGGCTGTTTGGAATTTCAGAGGACGCACAAAATATAGCACAAGACATCATCTTCAACTTGACTCACTGCAAAGGAAAGCTTTGAATTATGTTTCATGTTTTCTACCTAGGAGTATGTTCGTAAGTTACATATGAATTGGTGGAGATATATATATATATATATATATATATATCAAATATTTGAACGTATGTTGTAATGTTGCATTTCCTGCTGATCCAGCTGATGATGAAAAAGCAATAGGATGCCCTTTAGTTCGGAATTTATACTATTTTTAAGTTAAGAAATGTTGCCAATTTACTAAATAAAAGACTGGATTCTTCACTTTTTATTTGCAGTATATGCTCCCAAAGGATGAACCATTCCAATTGTTATTATTGCAGTACAATGTAATATCTGCTTTGGTTGATCAACTGCTGGTGAAATTATTTGAATGCTTTATTATTTCATAACAATTCAACTCAAATTCAAATACAAATTTTCATTTTTTAGAAATTTGTGCCACACTTATTTTTCTACCTTTTAACCATTCAAATGATACTTATAACAAAAACATATCCAAACACACATTTAACTCGAATACACAATTCAAATTCTACATTTAGATACAAACATTTAATTTAAATAAACATTCAAATTTAATCTATGATCTAAACGGATACTTAATTTCTAGTGGTTGCAATAAGCTAGGTGAAAATTATTTGAATGTTCAACTATTTCACAACAATTCAATTTAAATTCAAATACAAATTTTCATTTTTTAGAAATCTGTACCACACTTTTTTTTTTTTTTTTTTAATCTTACACTATTTAAATGTTACTTTTAACAAAATCATATCCAAACACACATTTAACTAGAATACACAATTCAAATTCTAAATTTAGATGCAAACATTTAAGTTAAATTAAACACTCAAATTTAATCCATGATCTAAATGCACACTTAATTTTTAGTGGTTGCAATAAACTAGGTGAAAATTTCTATATTATATTGATGTTTATTTTAATGGTATATCTCAATACTCATGATATATTTTTCTTGACTGCTTTTAATATATACTTTGGATGAACAAAAAAAAAAAAAAAAACGCGGTTCTTAATGCATTCAATCTATTAGGACGGATTCCACAAAATAATAATAATAATAATAATAATAATAATAATAATAATAATTGTTAGGAAAGAGTTAAAGGAGATAAAACCAGGGATGTATTCCTATATATAATATTCAAGAATGCGTTATTAATTTTGTTCTTTTTCCTGTCCGTAAGTTGCTCTATATGAATGGACATATGTAATATATACATATATATATATATATATATATATATAAGGGCTTGTTGATGAATACATATATAACGTATATAATAATAAAGCCCACGTTTGGCATCCATATTTAACTTCAACTAAACTATACTTTTTTATCTCAATATATATATATATATATTTTTTAAGTTAGCAAAATTTATAATTAATTTTTAAAAAGTCAACCAATACAAACTTAAAAATTTCATCTCATCTCAAACTCAACTCAAACACCAAACAAACTAAAATTCATTGGATTAGAGATCTAGGACGTTTATTCATTTGGCAAGATAAATGCCATATGATTAACAAATTTGTCAATGACCAACCTTAGAGATTGTGTACACTCTCTTCTTTCTGATACCCCCAATTTTTCTAAGTTTGGAATCTTGTATCTGACATTAAATGTTTTCTCTCTCTTTTTTTTTTTTTTTGGTTGTTATGTTAACCATTTTCCTATGACTGTTAAGGCTAGAAAAAAAGATATAATAATGGTTTTTTTTTTTTCCTAAATGATGATAACATATATCAGCAGATGCGACCAGATTTAATAATGATCCAGATTTAATAATGATGTTGTTGAAAGACTTTTGTATAAAATTTGTGATCATAAGATTCTGACTTAATTGTTTTGTGCAAACTATATATATACTGTATCTTAAGAATTTCCCATCACACAACTGTTATACATATATATATACATATTTCTGAAAATATAATATTTGATACATATATATATATATATACTTTTTCGTGTGTATATATACATACGCTTCAAGTTAACATATATAGTTTAGGCAACTTAAGTACGTCAAGGGCCACCTAATTGTCTTCCTTCCACAAGCCAATTATGATTATGGGCTTGGACAAGAAAATTGTAACAAAAACACGTAGACAATTATTTGTAATGTGTTGTAGAATACTAAATTAAAGGTGTACCATTAGACCTGAAATTGCTCAAGCTGGACATCCTTGGCCTTCAATTAAAGAAACAAGATTCTCTCCAAGATGGTAAACTTGTTGGTGACCCGACAAATTCAACTTGTCGATGCTCTCATGGTGGTAGGACTTGCATTCCATGTAGAGAACTGTCTGGATAACAAGCCTAAACAAGACCAACTTGAGAAGAACGAAGAGGCATAAAATTCCAAAATCTTCCTTATCCACCCTTCCAAAATTCTCATCTAGATCTTGAAATGAAGAATGCATCAGGAAAACAGCGAAGGCAAGCTTTAGAAGACTGAGCATAATCAGCCCCATGTTTCCCTAATTAAGCCCTTGATTTTGTTCATTACATCAATTCCCCGGAAGTCTTTCAACACATACACAACACAAACCAACTGCCAACAAAGGCTCCAGTACACAAACGACCCTAGCAAGTGCACAATCACTGAAATTATGCTGGACACAAAAACAGAAATGTGCATTGCCACGAATACAATGATCATATCTTGATGTTGTAGACAGAGAAGGCGACAAATGTCCACAAGAAGGTGACTATGAGCCTCTTCCATATCATTGGGATAACGTTCATGATCCTTTTGAAAGGTCAGTCGATCTTTACAGTTGTACGCAATAATGTAGACAATGGCGGAGGTGGAGACAAGAGGGAAGATGGGGAGGTATGTGAAGTAGGCTACTTTGAAGAGCCATAAAGTGATCGACTTAGAGGAGATGAGGTGGGAAATTAGCTTGTTGTATTCGGGAGTTCTTACTAGGGTTTGGTCTAATCAATTCGTTGGTTATGATCTTTCTAAAGAGGACATTACACATTTCTTTGTGGATCAAAAATATGGGGCTCAGAGGGAGGATCAACTTTAGAGTGATTTGAATTAAGGTCTTCCTCCACAAAAATATGATTTTATTGGCTACTTTGTAAATACTAAATAGTACCCTAAGAAACTGCATTTCTTCTTGTTCTTTTTGTCCTCATTTCTTGGATGGATTTTGAATTTGCCCGCCGGAAGACAAGAAAAGTCATGTTTTGGAGAAGGAATGTGTGTGTGTGGGTATATATATATATATGTATATTAAGAAACGATCAGGTTGGATTTTTCTGGTACAAGAATATTATTACCGGGTACCACAATGTATTTAATTTCTTAGAAACTGACCTGTAGTTTCCTAGATAGTAACTAATTAACAATGTAGCAAGACTGGTCAACATCGATCTGTAGTTCATGTCAAAGTTTCTGTTCATCTTAACATGTTTTTTTTGGCGTTAGTATGGTACATGTGAATGTCACCATATTAAAGGAAAAAAAAAAATAGAATAGTTTGTCCTATGCTTTACTACAAGTATACTTAAATTAGTATTTGAGAGGTACAGTTTGCTGCTGTTTTTCATAGAGGATATAAGATAAAAAGAAGATGAACTTCTAGAATTGTGCTGAGTTGGTTATTGAATCGATCATCAGAATAACGTCTTGGATTAATTTATCAAATTCCCCCAAATAATGTGACTTATGTTAACATGCCCCCAAACATTGATTTTGTTCATTTCATAAATTCCCCGGAAGTCTTCCATCATAGACGACGCAACACAAGCCAACTGCCAAACATAGGTCAAAAAACGCAAAAAATATGTCAAGTACAAAATCACTAAAATCATTCGGCCACCAACTCACAAGTGTAAGTATAGTTAACCGAGTCAATGGTTATGAATTGGATGAACATCATGGCTATGTTGTTAACAGAGAAGGTGAGGAACCAACCTCTTCCAGACATTTGGCTGGATGATAAATGCTCGTGATCCTTTTAAAGTTCACATGATCTTTGCCAGTTTTGATGCACGCGATGTTGTAGACTACGGTGGCGGTGGAGAGGAGGGGGAAGATGAGGAGGAATGTGAAGTGGGCTACTTTGAGGAGCCATAAAGTGATCGACAGATTGGAGATGAGGTGGGAAAGCTTGTCATATTAGGGAGTTACGATTAGGTTTTGGTCTAAATCGATCTCGTTGATTATGATCTTTCTAAAGAGAACATTAGATATTTCTTTGTGGGCAAAAAATGATGAGGCTCAGAGGCAGGATCAAGTCTAGAGGGATATGGATTAAGGTCTGCCTCCATGAAAATATGATTTTATTGGCTTCTTTGTAAATACTATGTAGTACCCTACGAAACTGCATTTCTTCTTGTTCTCTGTCCTTATTTCTCGGATAGAATTTAAATTTGCCTGAAAGAAGAGAAAATTCATGTCTTGGACAAGGCATATATATATATGTGTGTGTGTGTGTGTGTGTGTGTGTGTGTGTAGGTAATGTATGTATACTCAGAAATAATTAGGAAACGATCAGGTTGGATTTTTCTGGTACAAGAATATTATTACCGAGAACCAAAATGTATTTAATTTCCTACAAACTGACCTCGAATTTCCTAGATGGTAACTAAAAATGTAGCAAGAAAGGTCAAAATCTGTACTTATGTCAAATTTCTGTTCAAAGAATGGAACAATGATGTTTTACTCTTTTTTTTTTTTTTTTTTTTTTTTTTTTTTTTTTGGCGTTAGCTAGTCTATCTTATACTTTGCTACAAATATACGTACAGTTTGATGCTGTTTTGAATATAAGATAAAAAGAACATGAAGAAGAAGATGACTTCTAGAATTGTGCTGAGTGGGTTATTGAGTCCATCGTCAATATATATATATATATATATATATATTTGTATAAATTTAAGAAATTCCTCTAAATCATATCACTTAAATTTACATGTCCCCAATATTGAAATGCATTTCTTGTGGTTCCCGCTATATAATATATCTTTAGATTTGCTTCTCAAACTTTATATTAAATTTCGACAATGGTTAAAAACTATTGTGAAATCGAATATTTCTACCAGTCTAATGTAATATATGTTCTACTAGAATGAAATTATTTAAATGTTTTACTATTTTACAACAATCAAACTCAAAACTAAATCTAAATCTAAATTTTCACTTTTTAAAAATCCATACCACACTAATTTTTCTAGTTTTACACTATTCAAATATTACCATTAACAAAAACCGTATTCAAACACACATTAAACAAGAAATACAATTCAAACTAGACATTTGGATCCAAATATTTATATTCTATGATCCAAACAGACAATTAATTTCTAGTGGTTGCAACTAAGTGCTGGTGCACATTTCTAGATTTCGATGTTAATTTCAAGGGTATATCTTAATAGTTAATACTCATGATATATTTTTTTATTATACTCTTTAATTAATGCAGTCAATCTTATTGGAAGGATTCCTTCAAAAAAGAAATTGTGAGAAAGGAGATAGGTAGATAAAACCAAGGATGTTCCTATACATATAACACACACACATATATATTAAAGAATTTTTTATTGATTTTGTTGTTACTAATGTCAGTAACTTGCTCTATATGAACGGATGTAGAAGGGCCTTTTTTAATGAATATATATGTGTTCAACGAAGTTATCAGATTAGAGATCGAGGTTTATTCTTTTGGGCAAGATTAATGCCATGATCAACAAACTTGCCACTGACCAACCTTAGAAATTGTACACGCGTACGCTCTTCATTCCGACACCCCCAATTTTTCTGAATTTAGAATTTTGTATCGGATATTAAATATATATTTTTTTTTTTTTTTTTCTTTTTTCCGGTTGTTATATATGTAACACTTCTTTACATTTACTTCCAGAATTTTGAAACCTGCAAATTTTTGGACGGAATAACTTGTGAAACATACACGAGGGTGGAAATTTATCAAATTTTTTAAACCTTTTCACTAACAAACTAGAAGTAGGACTTCTTTCTCCACCTCTCTCTTCATGTTTATGAACAACTACTCCGACGAGAGAATATAGATGTAAGTCTGATGCCTTAGAAATTGTTTAACAACCCCCAATTTTTCTGAGCTGGAATCCTGTATCTGAAACTAAATCTCTTCGTATTAGTTTCTGAATTATTGTTTTGTGCAAACTATTGCTATATCTTAAGAATTTCCCAACACGCATCTATTCATATATATATATATATATATTTCATGTTTACACATATATGCTTTCTTCGAGTTTAAACGGTTTAGGCAACTTGTAAAGTTCATCAAGGACTACCTATTTGTACGTCAAAAAAAAAAAAAAAAAAAAAAAAACACACCTATTCGTCTTGCCTCCACAAACCAATTACATGGTGTTGGAGATGAAAACAAAAAGAAAAATACAGAGAAACTTATTTGCAATATGTTTGCAGAATATAGTAAATAAAGGGTGTATGAGTTTATTTGTAGACATTATTAGACCTGAAATTGCTCAAGCTGGACATCCTTGGCCTTCAAAGGAACATACTCTCCAAGCAGCTGGTAAACTTCTAGGTGATCCGACAAAGCCGATTTGTCGATGTTTTCATGGTGGTAGGACTTGCACACAAAGTAGAGAACTGTCTGGATAACAAGACCAAACAACACCAACTTGAGAAGCACCAAGAGGCATAAAATTCCATAACCTACCCGATGCATCACTTCCAAAGACCATCCATTCACAACTAGCCTTTGAAATGCGAATTGCAGCATCAAAACCGAGATGGCGAGCTTCGAAAATATGAGCATCCCCACCCCAGTTTTTCCCCTAATTAAGGCCCTGCTTTTGCTCATGGCTTCAATTCCCCGGATGTCTTCCAACACGGACACGACACAAGCCAACAGCCAAACGAGGCCTAGGTACACAAACCCTAGCAAATAGACAATCACTAGAATTATGCCAATCACCAAATCAACGTTGTAAGTAGAGCTCACCGCGTAAATTGTCGCGAATATGATGATAAAAATCGCGGTTATGTTGTAGGCGGAGAAGGCGAGGAAAGTCCACAAGAAGGTGACCATGAGCCTCTTCCACACCTTCGGGACGACGCTCATGACTCTCTTGAAGGTCACCTCTTTGCCGGTGTAGATGCACGCGATGGTGTAGACGACGGCGGAGGTGGAGAGGAGGGAGAAAATGAGAAGGACGGTGAAGTAGGCTATTTTGAAGAGCCATAAAGTGATCAATTCGGAGGAGATGAGGTGGGAAAGCTTGTTGTATTCGGGAGATCCGACTCCGGGTTTGGTCTAAATCGATTTCGTTGACTATGATATCTCTAAAGAGGGTATTAGATATTTCTTTGTGGATCAAAAAGATGAGGCTCAGAGGGAGGATCAAGGCTAGAGTGATTTTGCTGAAGATCTTCCTCCATGAAAATACGATGTCATAGGCTTCTTTGTAAATACCAAATACCCCAAGAAACTGCATTTCTTCTTGTTCTCTGTCCATTTTTCTTCGTTATGGAATTTGAATTTTCTTAGATGAAGGGAAAACTCATGTTTGGACGAGGAATATATACCTATATATTGAGAAAATATTAATTAAGAAATTATCAGATTGGATTTTCTTGTAGGCACAAGAATATTATAACCATATACCTAAATGTATTTAACTACAATAAGTTAAACACCCCTTAAATACCTCCTCTAGACGACGCCAAAAAATTCCGATGCTATTCTAATTTGTTAATAAGCCATTAATTATATAATTGTATGTACACATAAATCTGCTTGGACGGCAATATTGATGTTGCACCATTGTTAAGTCCGCAAGAAGAAACAATTTAACAGTGCTTAGAGTGACCCGCTGTTTTGTCTGCAAATGGTGTAAAAAATTGACTACTCATGTGACATATCGGTTATTAGAAAGGAAAAAAAAAAAAAAAAAAGAAGTTTATGAGTTGATGTTCATGGATGTCATTATTTTACATGTCATGAATATATATGTAATCATATATTAAAGTAACAAAAAAATTAGATCAATAGTTAGTACGATTTTTTAAGCTTTGTATTCACGATTTAAGGTAATTTAGAGCATTTGATGTACTTGCTAAGAATAAAATTTTTAAATTGAAATTGATAAATTTTTTAAAAATTAATTATTATTTTTATTTTTTATTTTTTGAAAAAGACAAATTAAGATGGAAATTTTTAATCCAGGAATGGTGCACCAAACGTTCTATTAATTATTTATAATAAATATGCTTAAATTAGCATCTCAGAGGTGTTTGGGATGGTGTTTTGTAGAGAGAATATAAGATAAGAAAGGAAGATGAGTTTGAGAATACTTGTGCTGATACAGGTTATTGAGCTCATTAGATAATTTCTTTACACTCAGTCCAGACTATAAAGTTTAACTGATTTATGTATGTTTTGATTCTAAAAAAAATACATAATATATTTATATACAAACATGTAAGGCCTACAAAAGCATAAAAAGATTTTCACATCTGATTTTATTTAAAATGTAAAGTTTAAATCCCTCCGCTCTGCATACAGGGAATGCCCTATAATTTTGCATAACGAATATACAATATTTTAGTTGACTACCTGTACAGAGGCAGTATTATGCAATACTAACTTACTAGGGGGGAAATTAGACATTTGGGTATATATAATCCGATCTTCCAAAGAGATTTCTTTTTTTTTTTTTCTTTTTTTTTTTTTCCTTAATTTTTGTTTAAATCTTTCGTAATTTTTGTTTACTAGAGTAAATGATAATAATAATTTTTTTTTTTTGAATTTAGGAGTAGGAGAATTCGAACTCTATATAATTAAATGAAATTAAGTATGATATTATTATTAGATTATATCTGTAATCACAATATTAACAACAATAATAATAATAATCAATTACATATATATTTAGAGATAAATAGCCCTTTTTAAGAAGTTTTTTAACAAATGGTTGAAACTTTTTTAAAATAGTTAAAAAGTTATTTTTTGTTATGATTAATCAATTTTCTTAAATGAGCAACAAGATATATAAAAGAAACTGTATTATAGTATTTCATTTTACTAATTTTTTTCTTTTCTTTTTTTTTTTTTGATAAATTGTTATATTAGTCCCCAAATTTTTTATGAGGATATGGTTTGATCCTTGAACTTTTTTTTTTTTAATCGATTAAAAGGGTGTAAGCTAGGGTCCGTTTGGTGAATAAGTTTGAATTGGAAATTTTAAATTTCAATAATAATTTTTATTGACTTTTTAAAAAAGATAAAAAACTTTTTCAAAAAAAAAAAAAATTCAGAAAAAAATAAAAATTAATATAAAAAGTACATTTTAATTTAAAATGAATCAGTGAATCAAAAGGAATCTTAGTCTTTGACCTAACAGACATTAAAAAGTTCACATTTTTCTGTTAAATAATCTGACTTAACTTTGAAAAGACTAAACTACCCCTTATCCATATACTGATTTATTTTCAAAAAAAAAAAAAAAAAAAAAAAAACTCTCTCTCTCTTCCCTCCTCTCCTTCGTCGCTTTCTTCTGTAAAAGCCAACACCATACCAAAGTCCCGCACAAACACTCGAGCAAATTACAAAATTTTTCACTTACAAGTTCAAAAATAAAAAAATAAGAAAAATCATATTCTGCCATTTTTGACTGAAGACCGGAGAGGGACTTGCAATCTCGCACGGAGGTAATGCGCCATGGAGTTTGCGAAGGCTCGCGGTAGCCGATCGGGTTGGTGGAGGCTCGCGACGGCGTATCTTGGTTTGCGGATCAACGGCGGCGGATCACGTTTCGCAAGGTGCCGACGGTGTCACTGTAGGTGGCTTTTGGCTCGCAACAGGGAAGGTTGGGCATGGCGTCGGGGGTTCACGATGGTTGAAGGTGGGCGGCCTTCCTCTTTGTTGGGTATGAGTTTTTGTTCTGTTGCCTGCAAGGAGAGAGAGAGAGAGAGGGAATCAGTAAAAAGGATAAGGGGGTGGATGGCAACAACACATTTTCAACTCATTTCAAACTTTTTTTTGTCTTTTTCCTAAAAAGTTTTTGTCTTTTTCCCAAAAAGTTTTTTGTCTTTTCTGAAAATTCAAAAAAATTTACTATTACAACTAAAATATTTCAACTCAAACTAACACACCAAACACCCCCTAAGAGTAGATAGCGAGAGAGAAGGGAGAGGGAAGACTTTTTTTTTTTTTTTTTTCTTTTCGTTTTTTTCATTTTTAAAAATTAATTTGTATTTTTTATCAGATGAATTTCTTAAATTACCCTTGAAAAATAGGTGATGTGAAATAGGTCTGTAATATTTTAACAGAAAGTTGAAAAAAAGATTTCTAACATACATCCTTTTAATAAGTTCATGATCGATTAATTAAAAAAAATTCAGAGACTAAATAAATAAGTTTTAATATAGAAAATTTTTTCAAAAAAAGGAAATGCTAGAACAAATAGTTCAATTAGTACTTATTTTATTTTTTTTCTTTTTTTGTGCCATTTTTCCACTCTCTGCTCAGCTCTCGTTCTCTCCCTATTCTCTCGCGAACCTCTTCATCTTCTTCTCCTCCTCCTCCTCTTCTCTCTCGCTCTCTCTCTCTCTGGTTTGGGTTTCCTTTTCTTCCCTCTTGCTCTCTCTCTCTCTCTCTCTCTCTCTCTCTCTCCCAAAATACCTAACGATTCATTTGGGCTCAGACTTTGATTGATTTGGTACCGATTCAATTACTGGGTACTTGGTTTTTTGCTTCTTGATTCCGGAAGCGTATTCAATGGGGTACTTGATATTTATGTTTTGTTTCTTTGTTTTATCCTTTTTATGTGATTGATTTTTGATTTTTGGAATTATAAGTTTTGAACCTTTTGATTTTTCCCTGAATTCTACAACTCTTGGGTGTTCTTCCGTAATAGATTGCTGAAATTATTATCTTTTCTATTCCTCTGATTGCTGAAAATGTATTTGAGACTTACTGTTCACTTGAATGAATTGTTGGTCCTTTTATTTATGGATACGGCAATATTAATAAAATGTAATGTAATGCTTTGTTTGGTATGATGGAAAATAGGAAGGAAGGAATTAGGTAGAGGGAAAATTGATTGGAAAATGTTAATGTAGTTTGTTTGGTAGGGAGGAAGAAAGGATGGAAAGGAAAATACGGTGAAAACAATCTATATATATAAATAAATATATATATATATATATATATATATATGCATGCATACACACAAAGGGAAAAAAATAATGGTATGCCAAACCATCAGTAACAAGTGTAGATTGTACCAAAATGAATTGTTGGTGAATACACTAGGTTAGTTTAACTATAGTGCGATTCAATTTGATGGGTTTCTACACAAGTTTTTGTATAATTTGGAACCATGTTTGTTTTTTATCCAAGGGGTTTGAAAGAGGTTTGTCATCTTATTTGTAATAATAAGTTTGTAAAAGTGACTTGTCTTTTTTTTTTTTTTTTTTGGCTTGGAGCTTGTCTTTTATTTGATGTGGAAAAAACACGAAAAAAAAAAGTTTGTAAAAGTGATTGTGACTTTTTTTTTTTTTTTTTTTTGGTTTGGAGTTTGTCGTTAATTTGATGTGGAAAAAACGACATTTATTGTTTCTATTTCCAAAACAGAAACGACATGTGAAATCAAATCTGGGGTTTAGGGTTTCAAGAGCAAAGCAACAAATTTTGGTGAGGACTCTTAGACTCAGCCCTGCTCCCACATTTCCTTTCTTCCATTTCCGAATTTCATTTGACATCTTCTCAATTGATATTATCTCTTACCAGTTTCACTCCGTTTCAACTCTGAATTTCTGGTTTTACTCAATTGATTGCTCTGTGACCGCCACCACAGCTTGCCTTTTCCCTTTCCTCCACCACCTCCATGACAAGAGATAAAGACTTTTTATAGAACTCAGCAGAGATCAACAAGACCAAGGCCAGCAATGCGACCCCAAACGGCTAGGAGAATTCCTTTTTGGAGAATTCAAACGTTGGTAAACCAAATTCAATGCATAAATATATTTATTTTAACTTTTATTCTTTTTCTTTATGTTTCTTTTGTTTGTTTTTGTTTTTTACTTGTTTGTTTGTTCTTGCTTAAGCAAAAACATACATGGGAGAGTTTTTCATAATTTGGTTGGTGCGATGCAAACACCGTGTTTTGTTTTAATTCTCTGAGAATCCTTACTTTAAAATTACAATTAACAGAAAATTCACAATGTTGGGAGGAGTAAGACCCTTATGTCGGGACACGATTCTGGAGATACTTTGTGGGTTACCCATGAAGGATCTTCCTGCGCTACAGGTGTGTCTCCAAAGAGTGGTGCTCCTCATTGACAGCCCAGATTTCATCAATCTCCACCTTCAATCACTCAAAACAAACCCACCCCAACATTGCTGCTGTTCTCTTTCATTCGAATGACATCTTCTAGGTTGACCTCGACCCACTTGTTGCCACTGCCGCTGCCACCACTACCGCCTCCGCCGTGAAACTCAACCACTTATTCCCCAACCAAGGCATGATTGATATATTGCGTAGTTGCAATGTAGCTTGCTAGGTCTTACCCACCACAAGAGCAATGATATCGTTCTCTGGAACCCCTCCACCACAAGGTATAGGAAGCTGCCCACTCTATCTTCATCTAACATTTTGTATAAGCTTGGGCTTTTCGGGTTTGGACATGACCCTATTAACGAATGATTACAAGTTGATGCTAACAACACAAGACTCTCAGCACAATGTTTATAGTGCAGAAAGCTAATGCTTGGAAGAGTTATAAGAACGACTTGCCTTATTTGTTTCCTGGAATGGAATATGAACAATATGGAGTTTTTGTGGGTGGTGCTTTGCATTGGATGATCAAAACAGAGCCCTATTTGTACTTAGTTCTTGCATTTGATCTTATGACCGAGACTTCGATGAGCTTCTGTGGCCACCATATGAAATGTGTGTGGATATAACAGAAATTTCTTTGGGGGTTTTGGGAGGGTCGCTTTGTTTGGTTTGTAACTATCTCAATGGTCAAACACGTAGACATTATCGCTTTGATGTCTGGATCATGAAGGAATGCAAGGTTAAGGAGTCTTGGACTATGTTGTTCACTGTGAAACCAGGAAATGTGATATAGTGACAATTATTGGTTGACTCCTTTTGAATCTTTAAAGGGTTGTGATCAGATGGTTTTCCATCAGGGGGGATACATTTTGTGTAATTTGCAGAGGAGAAGGGCATAGAGTGTGAGACTTTCTGGGGTGGGCTCATACGATTTTACTTACTCATGTGTGGGAAGCCACGTTGTGCTTGATGATGGCTGGAACAAGGTATAGGAGAAATAACAAAGAGAAGACAGAAGGCCGCACGAAGAAGATTATAATGGGAATCAAAAGGTATTAATGTTGATTAGTTTTCGTCTTTTTAAATTTTTGGAAGCATTCTGTTCAACGTAGTGTTTTGGTGTGTCACGTGTCAAAGTTTAAAAGTGATGGATTTCACATTTTCTTTCTGGCTCTCCGCAAAAGGTTGTTGTCGTTGAGGATAAAGAGCAACAACACGTATGACTGATCTGCATGACTACGGTGTAGAAGCATGCGATGGTGTAGACGAAGGCGGAGGTGGAGAGGAGGGAGAAGATGAAGAGGAAGGTAGAGTAGGTTACTTTGAAGAGCCATAAAGTGATGAGGTCGGAGGAGATGAGGTGGGGAAAACTTGTTATATTCGGGAGATCCGACTTGGGTTTGGTTTAAATCGATTTTGTTGATTATGATATTTCTAAAAGAGGATATTAGATATTTCTTTGTGGATCAAAAAGATGAGGTGATTTTGCTGAAGATCTTCCTCCATGAAAATACGATGTCATAGGCTTTTTTGTAAATGCTACCCCAATAGAAACTGCATTTCTTCTTGTTCTCTGGACATTTTTCTTGGTAATGGAATTTGAAATTCTTAGATGAAGGAAAAGGTCATGTTTGGAGAAAGATTAGGTACTTATATGTTGAGAAAATATTAATTAAGAAATGCTCAGATTG
Source organism: Ficus microcarpa (assembly GCA_025413485.1). Taxonomy (NCBI): domain Eukaryota; kingdom Viridiplantae; phylum Streptophyta; class Magnoliopsida; order Rosales; family Moraceae; genus Ficus; species Ficus microcarpa. Next base: position 4,629,224 of record CM046383.1, on the reverse strand, counting down.
GATTTTCTTATAGATACAAGAATATTATAACCATGTACCTAAATGTATTTAACAACAACAAATACTCCTCTAGACGACGCCAAAAAATTTCCGATGCTATTCCTTCAAGTGACAACTAATTTGTTAATAAGAAACCAAACAAATTAGACACTTGGGTATACGTAGCCCTCTTCCAAAGAGGGTTTTTTTTTTTTTTTTTTTTTTTAAAACTAATTTGAGAATAAAAGGACCTATCGGCCGGCCGGTACAAACAACTTAGGGGGTGTTTGGTCGTTACAAACAAAAAAACAAAAAAAATAAAAAGACAAAAACAATATAAAAAAATACAATTTAATTTAAAATGGACTTGAAACTAAACAAACCCTAAATAAAGTAGATAGAGAAACATGTTACCAAAACTAATTATAGTGGTATGACCGGCAAACAAAGTAGAAAACTATCAGAGTGGCATGAAAAATCAAGATCAAAGTGAGAAGAAGTATGAAGCAAACAACTCCATAAGCTACTAATTGAAAAGATTCTAGTCCACGCTCAAATAGCTTTTTGATAGTGACTTGTAGAAGGAATGACGGAACAAAGAGGCTCGAAAATAAGAGGAATGCCGTCTACATCTTTCCCTTGGTCAGTTCCACGCTCTTATCCATGGCCTTAATCCCCTGCTCGTCTTCCAACACTGAAACCACACCCGCCAACTGCCAAACAACGCTGAAGCAACCTAATCCTCACATTATGAAAACCTTCAAGAGGGTGTGATATTGTTGACACCGAGAAGCCACTAGAGCTCAAGAAAAGTGCTAAAGGATGTAGAAAGGCAAAAGCCACCATAACGTAGAGAGCCATGGCAAGGATGTTGCATAGGGTTGTGATCATGAGCCTCTTCCAAACCTTTGGGATAATAGCCATGACCTTGTTGAAACTTACTTCCAAACCGCCATGGATACATGCGATTGTGTAGGCCACCACAGAGGTCAAGAGGAGAGATAAAATGAGGGGGAGGGCGAAATTTGCGAACCTTGAAGAGCCAACAAGGAGGGGTGAGTTCGGAGAGGGTTAGGTTGAACTTGTTTGTCAAGAAAGAAGATGAAGCACAAAGGGAGGACCAAGACCTAGCGTGATTTGGCTGAAGATCTTCCCCATAAGAGAATGATGTTGAAGGCTTCTTTGTAAATACCAAACGTCCCAAGAGACTGCATTTCTTCTTGTTTCACATCCATCCTTCTTTTCTTTTAATGGAGACTACCAGTGAATGTGTAATTATAATTTATAGGCAATGAATTTCAACATTATTATTAAATATTTGTTTGTTTATTTATTTTTCTTTGGGAAAACCGACCTTTGATGCTTGGACGTTATTGCTAACGCTAAAGATTAAGCCAGCGATCCGATTATAAACCAAGTAAACTATCCTAGGTAGATATATATTTATATACTTAATAAGCAAATTATGATGTTTATTACATTTGATGGATCCATTAAGACAATCGGGAAGTTTAGACATGCAACATATATGATCTTATCAATTGGTGTTGAAATATAGCAAAAGTTCTATTACATGGTACAAATACTAAAAATGTTTTCCAAGACATGACACATACTCTTTTCTAAAGTTATATATATACACATATGTACAAGATGCATATTGAAATCAAACGACTGTTTAATTAAGATTGGCAGGCTAACAACTTAAAACAGCGCTAGAGACTATTCTAGGAGTCTCATAAAACCATAATGACCACAATCATAATTAAAACCAAAAGTCATATTTATGCAAAGATAAATACGAACTGTTTCATGTTGTATGGATAATTTCACCATAAGTTAAATTTAAATTGCTCTATAATTTTTTTTTGGTGGATAAGTTTGCTCTAGAATTACGTCCATGTACAACGTACGTAGTACGGAAGACGCTCTGTGTGTGTGTATATATATATATCCCAATATTGGTATTTACTTGTAAATTGGCAAGTATTAATATCTAAAATATCACCCTTGACCATTTAATAATTATGAGATTTCTCGTCTCAACTCTTTCCCTTGACCTACGCACACGTTTTATTTGAAGTCATAAATATTTATGCTAACATAAAATTGATATGTCAATACACAAATTTTTATTTTTATTTTATTTTTGATCAAAGACATATGCACAATTAATTTCCCAATATTTAGTACTTGTGGTCTATAATTAATCTGGACTAAATATTCCATAAATTCCATAAATATTCCATAAATAATCCTAGACCATCCTCATTCCGTGTGATCACTAGTATGCCAGAGGGAGGGGAGACATTGAGGGTGGCTGATCTGATGAGGGGAGGGCGACGCGTGTGGGATATGGATAAGATTGGAAATATTCTCTGGCCGGTTGATCAAGAGATAATTAGTGGAATTCCCCTTGGGAGCGGAGAAGGAGGGGACGGATGGGCCTAGCATTTTGATCCCAAAGGTCTTTATAAGGTTCGATCGGGGTATAGGGCCATTATGGAATCAAAACGGGTGGAATCTTCGTCCAATGGTAACACGGAGTCCAAGTGGTGGAGGACAATGTGGAGTCTCCCAATTCCACCTAAGGTCCGATTGTTTGTATGGCGTGCCTTTAATGAGATCCTCCCAACAATGGCTTTGCTTCGGCATAGGGGCATTAATTGTGACGATATGTGCCCAAGATGCAACGGAAATGCCGAATCTATTTCACATGCTATTCTCGAATGCCCCATGTCTCTGGCAGTTTGGAAGCTCTCACGGTTTTGGGAAAAGGTAGAAAACAGGAGTGATGTTCCCTTTGCAGATTTTCTGAGAGGTGTGCAGTTAGAGCTTTCGATAGAAGATTTTGCTTTGGTGTGTTGGATAGCATGGAAATTATGGGGTGAAAGAAATAGGGTCACTCATGGGGGGGAGGATGGAGATCCGTTTACTATTCTGGATTTGAGTACTGCTAGTTTTGGGGAATGGCAGGCCCTGAACCAGGCTCCGACTCGACAACAGGTTTTGGGCTCTGATGTCTGGTCACCTCCTCAACCAGGGTACTATAAGCTAAATGTTGATGCGTCGGTTTCTCCAGGATCGGATCGCATTGGCATAGGTGCGGTTATCCGAGATGGGAAAGGAGTCATAAGGGGAGCCTTGGCAAAAACCATAGAGGGGAGATTCTCTCCTTTTTTGGCTGAATGTCTCGCTCTTCGTGAAGGGCTGTGGCTTGCTAAGGAACTGGAGAGTGACCTTATTGAGGTGGAAACTGATGCCATAAATGTTGTGTCGGCTGTTACGGAGTTTCGGGATCTCGCTGAGGAAGGTCCGATAATGGAAGATGTGAGGCAATTGCTTCTCAAACTGAAGAGTACAGGTGTGAAACACATTCGTCGGGAGGCCAATCATGTAGCTCATCTCCTAGCTAAGTTTGGTTTTAATTCTAATTGTACTAAAGTCTGGTTTAATGAGACTCCCTTTGTAGTCTCTAATGTCGTTTCTATTGAGGCTTCTGCCTAATAAAATAGTATTCTTTCCAAAAAAAAAATATTCCATAAATTAGTGGTGCAATTAATACGCTCTGTATAATTATGTCCAGTTACAATGTCGTACAAATAAAATTGTTCTTAAGTAACGGTAAAAAAAGAGAATTTACTCAATTTTGCTACATATATATATATATATATTTTTTTTTTTTACTTTGAACTGATTGGTACTAGTACAGCTATAGTATGGAAATATTTAGCTATATTTAATATATTAATTATCTCATGACATGATTTTTCAGGTACATGCATGTTCTCACAAAGGAAATTGTGTTCATAGGAATGGTAATGTTGAAATTCCTACCCCAGAAATTAGTGGACAAAATGACGACAACGCTTAGACAATTAAAGCATGGAAATATTTCAAAATTCGGGATTCAAAAGCCGACACATGGACCCTTTTATCTCAAAGCAATAACCGGTCAATGGCCTACCATTGATGTTGGCTGCATTCACAAGGTCAAGACTGGAGACATTAAGGTACGTTTGTTTCGTTAACTAAAAAAAGATACAGGTCGATCGACGTATAAACTTATCGCTAGAATATTAAGTCGATATTTTGATTAGAACAATAGTATTGATCTTGTCACAGATTTTCCCAGCCGTATCAAGCATTGAGGGAGACAAAATCAAATTTGATAACGGCAAGATTAAACGCTTCCACGCGATAATTTTCGCTACTGGCTATAGGAGCACGGTGAAGAAATGGCTGAAGGTAATTTAGCCGGATGATCAATATATATTTTCCTTGATTAATATGTCTCATATTAAGCAATTTATTTATAAATTTTTTTTAATGAAAAATTAAGAAAAAGAGGAATCTTTTGATGATATTGGAATGCCGAAAGAAAATTTTCCAAAACATTGGAAAGGGAAGAACGGTCTTTACCGTGCTGGATTCGCGAGTCGAGGATTGGTAGGCATCTCAGATGATGCAGAGAATATAGCAAAGGAAATTTATTCGATTTTGAACCTTAAGATGAACCAAGTATTGAATAATTAACATATCTATATGTATGAAAATATGTATGTATGTGTATGTGTGTATTATTGGACAAGGCGTTTGCCATTTGACCCCTTTTGTACGTCAAGTTGAAGACGTGTAGACATTTTGAAGGACCATGTCTGTATAAATATATATATATATATATATATATTTTCTTTGAATTTGAGAACGTGGGGATTCGAATTTTGCATCATATGATGTAGTCAGGTATGAAATTACCGTTAAACTATGCCTACAACCACTATATATATAATATAAGTATTTAATTGCTACTTGTAATTATAATATTGTCACTTTTGACTCATGTTTTTACTAAATATATTAAACATCATTCTTTTTTTAGGGCATTACTTGGAGGGGGAGGGGGGGGGGGGGGGAGTTAGTCGTATCTTAATCCCCCTTTGAATCATCGTCTATAGATGTTTTGGACAATATTAAAATAATTTCCTATCTTATTTTTCCTGATAAAAATTTGAATCCTTTTTAAACATATAATCCGGAAGAAAATTTCAACTAAATCTTTTTCACTAGATGCTTTGATAAAAATGTATTTATTAAGTCTATTTATCAACGCGTGATACGATATTGTTATAGTATATAGAGGTATACCGTATATGTATACAAAATATATCATGAAAAGAACCGTTCTATGATTCAATATTTATTCATAAGAGAATTAATGGACAACTTATCCAACGCTAACGTCGTGCAAGATTTGGACGTTGCTTCTACGAAAGTGGGTTTGGTGGTGGGTGTAATTTTCAATGTTATTTATAATTATTGTCACTTCTTTCCAAAGTAATCTGATTATTGGATTTAATAATTAATCATTCAAAAATTTGAATTAATTTTCTCAGCAAAGCATTTAGTTGATGAATGAATTAACCTTGTGAAATTTTACTCTCTACTTAAGTATGATTACCAACAAGAAAAACTACTCTTTGCTTTTTAGTTTTAGTTTTAGTTTTTTTTTTTAATACAAGAAAATTGTCGAAATAACTCCATAAACAGATATATTTGTGCTTTTTACCCTCTCGTCCTCAAATAGATATATTCATACATTTTACCCTCTCTTATATTTTTATCCATTCATACTTGCATAATTGAAGATTAAAAAAAAAAAAAGCTGAATAATTATAACTTCAGGATAATAAATTTAGAAATATGCTTTTTGAAAGAAAATTTTATAAATCATCTTATGTTTTCCATTATACACAAATGGGTTATTTACACGCTACATAGATGACACCAATGCCATTGTTTTTGTTTGTTTGAAGTCTCCTTTGTTGAATAGTCTATTAGATAGAAACATTAACAATTCAACTTTTGGCCTTGACTTGACATTAATGTGTGGAAATAATGGCCCCGATAGCAAAGACTTTGACTTAATTCGTGGCTTGCATGTATATGTATAGTTGTTGCAATATTCTTCGACGTGTTGGAGGGGATTGACAAATGGGATCCGGCATCTTGCAAATGCAATATTCTTCAACTTTCAATATGCAAAATCGAACCACGTTCCCTTCTAATTAACTCAAGCCCATCTTGTCTTATCTTTTATCGTTTGACTAAAAGATCATTGATGTGAGATTAATTTATTCATTATTTTCAATATTCATTGTAAATTACTAATAGATTAATTAATAACAAAGCAAAGTCATTATTCTTGTAATGACCAAGCATGACTAATATAAATATATATATATATATATCAATTTATATAGAAAGTACCGCCCCAAAAGAATACTCAAAATATTTATTTAGACTCCAGTATTTTATAACTGTTGAACTAATTAATAGATTATTTTACAAAAAGTCATGAGGGTGTTAGTACAACTCTAGCTATAATATTCATATTCAATACTGCTGCCCCCCATGATTTAAACGTAACAAAACTAAAAGTTGCAGAATTTTCGAAAAGGTAATGACCAAGCAAGACTAAAACATAAAACTCTGATCAAATTAAAGAAAATATGATCATAATTACCAAGAGAAGAACATGACACTGTTCAAACATGAAATTGTTCAAACATGATATTGTTCAAGTTGGACGTCCTTGGCCGTGAGAGGAACATACTCTCCGAGGTAAACCTCTAGGTGATCCGACAACGCCGACTTGTCGATGTTCTCGTGGTGGTACGACTTACAAACGAAGTAGAGAACCGTCTGAATCACAAGACCAAACAACATCAATTTCACCGAAGCCAACAAGCAAACCACGCCATACACAGCTCTCCCCACGTTCCCAACCCCGCCGTGAACGACAAGCTTTTGAAACGCGAATTGAATACCAAATGTCATCAACCATAGGAACCCATATATGCATATTGCCGTCAACATCTTTCCCTTCATTAGGGCTTTGCTCTTGTTCATCGCCTGAATCCCACGTGCCTCTTCCAACACCGAAACGACACTCGCCAAATGCCAAATCAAGCTCAAATACACAAATCCAACAACGTATAGAACCAACAAAACGATAAGAAACCCTGACGCTACCTTGTAGCTAACAAAGACGAAAAATGAGAAGAAGATAAAAAACATGACAAATGTCGCGGCGACGTTGTAGACGAAGATGGCGAGGAAGGTCCACAAGAAGGTGACCATGACCCTCTTCCAAACCTTGGGGACGACGCTCATGACCTTACGGAACGACAAGTCCCTCGCGGTGTAAACACACGCGATGGTGTAAACCACCGCGGAGGTACTGAGGAGAGAGAAAGTGAGGAGAAAGATGAAGTAGACGAGCTTGAAGAGGAAGAGGAAGGTCCATTCGGAGGAGATGAGGTCGGAGATCTTGTCGTATTTAGGGCTTCCGGCTTGAGTCTCGCTGAGGTTGACCTCGTTGTGGATGATCTTGTCGAAGACGACGTTGGAGACCTCGATGTGGATGAGGATTAGAAGGCTCAGGGGAAGGATCAAGGAGAGGGTGATTTGGCTGAGGATTTTGTGACATGAGATGATGATCTTGTAGGCTTCTTTGAAGATGCCAAATACGCCTAGAAATTGCATCTCTTCCTGTTCTCTGTCCATGTTTTTGGTAATTGGAAATGGAATTTTGATGATGAATTTAGAGAGAAGAGGGAGAGGAAAAAAAAAAAAAAACAACCAAAGATAAAACTATGCTAGATGGGATTGGAGGGGAAGTCTGGTTGTGGAAGGAGATATTTAAGAAATGGGGTTGGACTTTTTGGGTTTCAAGATTGCCCCTGCTTTTCCAAGAAATTAGTTAGCCATTGGTCCAATTTTGTAATATGATATTTATATATATATAGAGAGAGAGAGAAAGGATTTTGTGATGCTCTATAAATAAATCATTTGGTATTCGAATTGAGTTTAAGATGATGAAAATTTTAAGGCCTCGTTTGGTATAATATCTCATCTCATCTCATCTCAAAATTTTTTTTGTCTTTTTCTCAAAAAGTTTTTGTCTTTTCCCAAAAAATTTTTTGTCTTTTCTGAAAATTCAAAAAAATTTACTATTCCAACTTAAAAATCTCAACTCAAACTACTCCACCAAACTCCCCAAAGTTAAGATTGATTAATTTTTTAAAAATTAATTATAATTTTTTATTAATTTTTTTTAAAAAATATTAAAAAAACTAACCATAAACCTTTTCTAAAATAATAACATATGTATAAAAATAAAATTTGACATGTAGTTCACGGAGTTCGATTAAAATGGTATGGCTGCAAAAATTTCGCGATAATATATAGAATATGATATACATTGACCGAGGAAAAAGATAGAAAAAGGATAAGATTTATGTTTATATATATATAATATGAATTATTGGCGAGAAGTCAGAAGTACTTCAGTAGGTTCATTCGAGAAATTTCAACTTATTGCGTGAGCAATTTGAAGAAGAAGCCAGAAAACTACGTGAATTAATAATCACGACCAAAAAAAAATTCAGTTTAAAAATTATCTTATTTCTTTTAATTTTGTAAATTCAAGTCACTCAAAGCGGTTATCAGGTGTTGACAAGTAGTAATGAAAATTTTGACTTGCTCAAATAACTAAAAATGTTTTTTTTTTTTTTTTAGTAAAAGATTGTTTGGGATATATATATATATATATATATATTATTTTTTAAACAATTGTTTGGGAATCATTTAGCGCTTAAAAAATATATATAGAAAATAATAACCTCTTTCGCTACCATTTTGGGATTTCAAAATTTGTTCAGTTATTTAAAAATAGTTGATGAACACATTGCCAATTGGAGACTGAATTTAGAGCTAATTAATTTCATGATTTCTTTATGCATTTGACAATAGTATATTTTTATGACGACTATATATTATAAAATTGTTTTTTTTTAACTAACTATTCTATCATATTGTAGCTGACATTGTTTTTTTTTTTTAATTAATTAACTAACTATTCTATATTCATATTGTAGCCGACATTTTTTTTTTTTTTACTAACTACTCTATCATATTGTAGCTGACACATACACATGCCAAAGCACGATTTGTATTGAATATAAGTAAAAAAAAAATATACCATTAAGAAAACACTCCTAAAATATATATATATATATATATATATATATTATCTTGTTTCCCTGCAGTAATACAAATGAACAACTTTATGCTCTATATAAAAGATAGTTGATCCTCTCCCACTTCCATATGGCATGTGCCCTCTCGTTTTCTCCAACCAATTTAACATATTTAGGGATGGTTCTTCTTGCATTAAAAATAAATAATTCAACTAATTCATAATTATGATAACATGTGATCTGTTTATTTTCTTTTTGGGTAGAAGGTAATAAAAATAAAAAGAAAATCATTTTGGCCTTTTTTTATTCAAAATTATAATAATATAAAAAATAAAAAAATAAAACTTAGTAAGAGAGAATTTAAATTTTATATTTTATGATAAAGTCACATATAAAATTATCATTAAATTTAAAGTTTCTAAATTTATTGTCAAGTATAATTCGAAAACATGAAATCATATTAGAATTGTATGAGAAAAATAATAATGAAAGTTCTGGTAAGTACAATAAGAGAGATGGTATTCATCCAAAATAAATAAATAAATAAACAAACGTGTATATATATATATATATATATATGAATAGCAGAGGAGTAATTTAGGCAAAATGGGAGGGCAATTGTGGAAGGAGGTGTTAGCTAGAGAAAGAACAAATATCCAGATCGGTCTTCACGCCAGGCAAAGAAGCTTCGGCGAAGACAGGCAAGGACAAAGACAGACACACAGGAGAAGAAAATAAATTTTTTTTTTTAATAATTCATTTTCTTTGTTTTAATCAGTCAATTTGGACCGAGTCAACACGCTCCTCATGCCTTCCTTGGAATTTCCAATTGTATCTCTCTCTTCTCTCACACCCCCTTGCGTTTTGTACTGATTAATGCAATGCAAATATGGGGATAGTTTGGGACGGCATCTTCAAGTAATATTTTATTATCTAACTTTTAAAATTTTAATTTTAAATTAAATTTTTTTTCTTTTCTTTTTAAAAAATTTATGATTTCTTTTTCATCTCAATTTTTATCTTTTTTTAAAAATTAATAAATTTTATAATTAGTTTTTAAAAAGTTAACAAATTCCAATTTAAAATTTTTATCACCAACTAATTTATCAAATGGAGGTTAAAATTTTAAAAGTTCATAACTTTTCATTTCAAATCGAAATATAATGATTTTAATATTAAAATACTCGTTTCAACGAGACGAACAAGACAATATCTATTTTGCATTTTTTTTCTAAACACATTTCAAATTTTTGTATTATTTTTTTTATTATATAACTTTTTCAAAAGTTCTTTCCAAACACATATTGCCAACTCATTTTTCAAAACACCATCTCAAGATGTCTCTCAAACAACCCCTTATCTCGAAACACCTTTTCCAATGGTCAAGCTTAAACCATTAGCTAGTAGACAATAGGAAAAATTTCATAAATCCCCCCTGAACTATATAAATAATGTTAATATACCTCTTAAATTATGAAATGTACATGTTGCATGTCATGAACTTTAACATGTACGTCAAGTTACCTCATCCATTACTTTCTATTGGTTTTTCTATCAATTTTAATATCAGAATGTCCCGTGATCTTTGCATTTGTGTCAAACTATAAAGATCAGAAGAATAAATATTAATGATCACGAGGTATTTTAACATTAAAAATAATGAAAAAACAAACGAATAATGAAACATAACACACATGTTACAATTTAGAAGTACAACATATACATTTTATAGTTCATAGAGTATATTAACACTAGTGACTTAGTTCAAGGGCAATTTGTGAAATTTTTCCCGGAAAATAAATGTCAGAGCTTGGTCCATCACCCAAATTTTGGAAACTGAAATTTTAGATGGATCCTAGCCACACACTGTGATTTGAACGATTGATATGAATGCAAGGACAAGTATATAAATGGGAAACTGATGTGCAGCCGGTTGCCTCTAAGTTAAAACTTTATTTTAGACAAATACGTAACTGTCTTGTTAGAGGAACTGACATCATAATAAGTAACAATCCTATCCTACTTGCACCATGTTTGAGCTGGATGCGGTTGAGATCAAATTTTTTTCATTTTGATTTTCTAGTTTGACAGGACACTTAAGGTCTTAATGCTTCTGCGCATAGGGAAAATTGAATCTCTTACAAATAAAACTTTCGTAGTGTCTAACGTTTGTTTCAAAACTTTTGAAGGTTCGTAGTGGATTTATATACATATACATATACATAAATGATATACATATATATATATATATATGTATATCATAGGACTGCCATATCATACCAAATGAGAACTAGAAAACAAAATTAATGGACTTTAATGAATATTTGATCAGACGAGTAGTTTTCTGGATCCAATTTCTGCTATTTTTTGCACACCAAATGAGCCATTTCAGATAAGCTCCTTTATTGCTCTAGCTCAAAATACGATTAATTGCTATATGATCCCCTATAGTATACTGGATAAATTAGATAAATTTATAAGTCGGGCATTCCCGACCCTACTCTTTTATATTTCCAATCGTTTACGTAAGAAAAATCAACGTTAATGAAATAAATCTAAAAAGCACAAGAACCAGTAGTGAAAGTGAAAAGATTAAATCCGCAAGGGACTGGAAAAGAAATGGGATAAATGGGAGGTTATGGCGCAGAGCAGAGCAGAGCAGAGAGAGCATGTTATTTATTAATTTGCAGTAAAAGCATGCAAGTCACATACACCAACCAATATAAAGCAATTTTCCCTGTACACTGATTTTCTTTTACCCCCAACATGACAGGACTTCAAAAATCACAAAATTCCATATATTTACATGTTGAACCCGCCCCCCCCCCCCCCCCAAAAAAAAAAACAAAAACAAAAACACCCCTCCCTCATAAAACGATACTCACAAAAAAAGAGCCTATTGAAACCCCCCCCCCCCCCCCCCAAACAAAAAAAAAATCCAGTTCTTATAGATACCAACTTTCTCCAAAAATAGTAGTGGGAAAAAAAAAATTAATGTTATCGTTAATTACCTATTTGATTGCATAGGAGCGAGTACAGACTGTCTCGAGTGCCTCGGTAAATAAGGACGAAAAACTGGTCAGTGCCTGAAAAACGCCTGGCAAGCCCGTTTGAAGGTTGTTTAGTGTCATTGCTCTGGTGATCTCCACTGCCTTCGAGTGCTTCATCATCTCGTCTTCCACCCGCCTCTGGCAGGCTGCAAGTTCGGTTTTTTTCTCTGCAAGCGGGTCTCGAGCATCCAAGACCAGCCCATTGTCAGGACCTGCTTCGGGCAGTCCAATACCGACCATGGAGTATGACTGGTAGAACTTCCTCTCTAGAGTCCGGATTGACGATGCCTTCTTCTCAAGCTCTTTTGATGCCGATTCGGTGCGTTTTTTGACCTTGAGCTCTTCACTTTGCTTAACGGATATCACGTGTACAACATTGATAAAGCTCTTGATGGCCTCAGATGCCACAGTGTCGGGAACACGCTCAAGTGCAAGCTTCCACTCATCGCAGAAGGCATATACATCAGAGTGTTCCCTGTTGCTGTTGGCATTGTCGTTGTCAACAGGAAGAAGGGTGAGCTTGAACCAACCATGAAGGGACCTAATGAAATCCCGTTGGAACTTTATTAAGCGGCAAAAACTGGAGTGCCAGGCGGAGACAGCTGATTCAAGGTCACGAGTTGCCTGCCGGTGCAGCTCAGAAGTGGATTCACCCTTCGTTGATCTGTTCACAAGGCCACGAACTTGTTGCACGATGTTGTTTTGGACTTCATGGTACTGGTGCATGGATCTCCACATATACATAAGCCTACATTTGACACATGAGAACATAAATTGAATTTAGAAGGGAGCAATAACTTCTTAGTTTTGCCACAAATTAGGGAGCCAAACACTTATCCAAACCCCTGTTTGCATTCAATAAATAACGCCATGAAATCAAATTTAGCACAAGTGCAGAAACGTTAAAGACTTATCGGTTAGTCGAGAATGCAGTTAGTGGACAGACCAATGATTTTATTCTTTATTTCTGGTAATTAATTGATTCCAGAGGCCAACAGAATAGCTGGAAGCGACAATGCTCAATGGACCCACTTGACAGACGGAGCAGAAACGATCGCAGAGTACACGGTAGGACTCTTTCGTAGTTTGTAAACATAATTTTTCAAATCAGCCAATCGAAACAAGGTTTTTCATAAGTAATCCCACAATCATGAGATACCCTTTCCCTTTTTTGATTTAGCCTAACCCCACCAAAATGGCACTATCAAATCGTTTGATGTGCATAATCTTAACGCTAATTATGGCGAAAAACAATAATTAAAGAGCAAAAACCAAAACCAATGATGATCACAATGATCTGATGATTATGTTGTTGACTTCATGCCTTCATGACATCTAGCAACCAGACTATAAAAAATCTAGAGAGAGAAAATGGTGGGCCCACATGGAAATAGTGCAACGTACATAACCCCGCATACAATAGCTTTGGGCCCTAAATGGATCTGCATATCAGTGGAAATATAACCCACCGAAAAGCCACATTTGGGGTCATTATTTAGTAGTAAGAACTGGACAGTCCGGTACAACTAGGCACATGTGCTTCCAGAGGGGACGAAGATGAAGCAAGTGGCAAAGGTGGCAGTGACTCA